>JAXCGZ010018981.1:0-7500 GCA_037179515.1 Halocaridina rubra | reverse complement strand
AAACGTAAATTTAGCTGCCTATTAAATGGGAAACTGTTCAGTTTACTTCTCCCCTTTAATATCAATATAATATTGGCCAAGAAGATATAAATCCCAACAGTGAGTTTTCTACTGGCAGGTTGTGCAGCCTTTTCGAAGGGAAAAGGAAAATCCCACCTCTAACGCAAATGGGGGGAGGGTTTAAAACTACTAGAAGTTCACCAGAAAACAACACCCAAATATTGCTCTTAAGGTACTGTCGCAATTAAATAGAAGAAGAAATTAGATTAGATTAGATGCTATTCACATTCAAACACATGAGAAGATAGATAGATGTTCCATACCATCTACCAAAACAGGAATTAGTGACAGAGGAAATGGTTTAATAATGAATGTAAAAGACTGAGTTTCACTGAGTTCCCTCCTACTTTTCTATTCCATCCTAATGATGGCAATAATGAGGGATGAAGAGACAGATGATGGAATAGGTCTAGAAGGAGAAATAGTATAAGTACCTGTCCGACTTACAAACTAGCTAGAGAGGTAAAGAGGATTTTATGAAAGGGATATTTTCAGGAGAGCTAAAGAGAGTGACAAACATTTCCACAGCATTGTCAGAGGAAATTTAAGGTCAAAGTACAAGCTTTAAAGTTAAAGAGGCAGATGGAAGCATTACTGAGACAGATGAAGATATCTGCAAAGAATTGAACAAGGGGTTCCAGTCAAAATTTACAGTAGTAAATACTCCACCTCTAAGATTGAAGAGAAAAGAAATCATGGGCCGGTATTAGAAAACATCATCTTTTTCAGCTAAATAGGTATGCAAAGCGGTGATGGAGTTAGAATGCACATAAATCTATGAGATATGATGACACATCCTCTTACGGCACTACGCATCATATCTAAAAAGTCTCTGGAATCTGGTGAAAATCCAAGATGCTGGAAACAAGTAATCTTCAAAAAGGGAAGGAGAGACATAGCTTCAAACTTCAGCCTTTTTATTCTAGTCCAGCATGATTTGCAAATTTAAGGAGAAACTACTAAGGCAACGCATCTCTCTTTGGTTGGAGTTCTTCAACTTTTTGTCTGTGAGGCAACGTGGCTTCAGAAAAAGCAGATTACCAGTTACAAAGTTACTAAAATTTTTCGAAGAATTAAGCTATATTTTACAAGAAAGAGAGGGCTGGGGAGACTGCATATTTTTAGATTTTCAAGAGGTATTTGATGCAGTCCCACATGGGAGACCTATTAAGTAGCTGCAAGTAATGACAACAATACGTGGAAATGTCTTTATAGTGGATAAAAACATACTAAGAAGAAAGAGAACAAGGGATAGAGTAAAAGACGTAGTGTCTGAATGGAGAAAGGTTAGTAGTGGGATTGTACAAGGGATAAGTTTTAATGTTATTTTTAATCCTTGTATATATAAATGGCCTTCCAAAGTCTGTAAATGCAGTTTTAAATATACTAGCAGATGATACAAAGATCTTAATGAAAATAAGAGACGAAAACTAAGGTAGAAAATATCAGGAAGAATTAAATAGTCTGCATGAGTCGTCAGAAAAGTGGCTAATGAAATTCAATACCTTGAAGTGTAAGGTAGCGAGAATGGGTACAAGTGCAAGAAGGCCCAAGTTTGGGTACTCATTTCCAGGGGCAGAACTTCAAGAGAAAGAGAAATAGAGAGATCTTGAGGTCCATGTATTGGCAGATAGGTCTTCGGATATACATATAAATGGCACAGTAAAGGATGAAAGGATGGCCTCCAGACACACACAAGGGAATGTTTAAAAATATTTAAGAATCTTATGTAAAGCCAAAGATTTAGAAATATATAAGAATCTTAGGTGAGGCCAAATCTTGAATATGCAGCACCCTTTTGCAAAGCACATTAGAAAAAGTATTTAAATACATTAGAAAAAGTTCAAACACATGCTACGAAGCTGTTGACAGAGAGAGGCAAGTTTAGCTATGAACAGAGGCTGAGGGAGTTAAGCTTACCATTATTCGAAGCTGGAAGGAAGAGGGTTATATGGTGACGGATTTCAGTTTCCTTCATGGTTTGGACAGAGTAGACAGGGAACACTATTTTGATATGGGGTGACTCTAGAGTTAGAGGTCAAAGTTTGAAACTTCGTAAAAAAAAAAAAAAAAACTGCTTTACAGGAGGTAAAGAAGTACTTTTTTTTTTTTTTATTGTAAGAATAGTTCATGATTGGAATTCGGCAAGCAAGGATGTAGTCAATGCAGCTACATTTAGAGTTTTAAGTATCATTGCGTATTAAAATGAAATCGATCAGAGGAAAAAATATGAACGTTGGTTTCTTTCCTTTTTTAGGTATGTACAGTTAGGTAAGGCACACACACACACGCATGCACACACACACACACACACACACACACACACACACACACACACACACACACATTTACAGCAGAATATATCCCACCCCCTCAGATTGCAGAGACAGGAGATCATGGACCGGTATTAAAGAACATCATAGTTTCAGCTACAGGGGCATGTAACGTGCTGATGGAGTTAGATGCACATACAGCTAAGGGTCCTACGTACTTAAGAAATGAGCTAAACCAGTATCAGTGGTGCTATGCATCATATTTGAAAAGTACTTGGAATCTCGAGAGATTCCAAGATGCTGGAAACAAACGAACGTGGTACTTGTCTTCAAAAAGGGAAGGAGAGACATCTCTAAACAATAGGCCTGTTTCCTTGACTAGCATAAATTGTAAATTATGGCGAAACTACTAAAAAAACGCATCTCTTTTCACTTGGAATCCATCAGTATTTTAAGTGAAGCAGCATGGCTTCAGAAATGGCAGATCTAGAGTAACAAACTTATTATAATTTTACGATGAGGTAAGCCAGATATTAGAAGAAAGAGAGGGCTGGGCGGATTGCATATTCTCAGATCTTCAGAAGCCATTCGATATAGTCCTACATGGAAAACTTATTAAGAAGCTGCAAGTAATGGCGGGAATAGTTGGAAATGTCTTGGAAAGGATAAAAACTTACTTAAAAGGATAAGGAAAGAGGTTTAGAGTAAGCCACTCAGTATCTGCTTGGAGGGAGGTTAGTAGTGGGGTTCCACAGGTTTCAGTTTTAGGGCCACTTTTGTTCTTTGTATATGTAAATGACCTACCGGAGTCTGCAATTTAATTTTTGAATATGCTTGCATATTCAAACAAGTAAGAGACGAGAACAATGGTAGAGAACTTCAGGAAGAAGTGGATAGTCTGCATGAGAGGTCAGAAAAGTGGCTAATGTGATATTATACCTCAAAATGTAAGGTGAGGAGAGTGGGGACAAGCGCAAGAGGGTCTAAGCTTGGGTGAAGTTAAAGTTAAAGATTGCTGGGATTTAGCCCTCCTATCAGAGGTGTCGCCCCTGCTCTGGCGGGCGTCAGCCGGTGCAAGCCCCAACCCCCCACTGTGGTGCCCAGACATAGCAGTAACTTTCCCAGTAGACAGTTTAAGCTCTCGGTCTTGGACAGGAACCGATCTGTTGACCTCGCGAATGCAAAAGGCCAGCGCGTTACCACTGTACTACTCAATAGTACGTGTAGAACTCCAAGAGACAGAAAATGAGAGAGATATAGGCATAAACATTATGACAGATGTGTCTCCGGAAATACATTTATGTGGCACAGTAAGGGTTGTATATGCCTTCTTAGCAAATGTAATGGTAGCCTTTAGAAATGTTCCGAAGTATTTATGTATCTTATGTGAGGAAAAAATCTTAAATAAGTAGCACCCTATTGGACTCTGCATATGAAAAAAGCATATACATAAACTGAGTAAAAATCAAAGACATGCTACGAAACTGGAACCTGAAATACGCAATCTCAGTTATGAAGAGACGCTGAAAGAATTAGACTCACCATCACTCGAAGATAGAGGAATGTGGGGGATATGGTGACGGTTTTTAAATGCCTTCATATTCTTGACAGAGTAGAGAGGGATTGATTTTTGATATGGCTGGCTCTAGAACTAGAGGTCATAGTTTGAAGCATCGTATGAAAACTTCCTTCCAGGATGTAAGGACGTACTCTTTTAGTGTAAGAACAGTTGATGACTGGAATTCGCTAAGTGAGGAGGTAGTTAATGCTAACTCATTTCATAGTTTTTAGGACAAATATGATAATTATCATTGAATATGAATATGGAACCGACCAGGAGAAGGGGACATACGAACATAGGCTCTTTCCCGTAATCACAATTAGGTAACTAAACTTAGTAATTACACACACACACACACACACACACACACACACACACACACACACACACACACACACACACACACACTTCTTTGCAGGATGTAAGGAAATACTTTTTCAGTGTAAGAGTAGTTGATAATTGGAATTCGCTAAGCGAGGAGGTAGTTAATGCTATCTCAATCCATAGTTTTAAGGACAGGTATGATAAGTATGACTAAGTATAAAATGGAACCGATGAGGAGACGGGAAGATACGAGCTTTGGGCTCTTTCTCGTAAACACAATTAGGTAATCACAATTAGGTAATCACACACACACACACACACACACATACAAAGGAAGTTTTGGAATTCTAACGCAAATAACTTTCATTCTTCAGGAAAAGCTTACAGCCAAAATAAATAAAAAAAAAAATTAAGAACAAACTCTATTATGACCACAAATAAAAGCATACGCAGAGTAAACCAAAGGAAAACTTTCGTAGGGAAAAATAGACAAGTAGGAAAGATCGAATGTATCAGTCACTCAGAACAAAATACTTTCCCATCTTTTCTACAAACAAAGACCCGATTTCTTAAACAGTGTAAGCCTAGGATACCATATTGTTAGTTAGCTAGACACACGCAAATGGATTTCATAAACGCATCTGACGCGGTTCTGTGTATGGCTAGGATCCCGTACGGGATCCTAGGCCCGATTTCTTGAAGCAGTGTAATCCTAGGATACCATATTGTTAGTTAGCTAGACACACACAAATGGATTTCATAAACGCATCTGACGCGGTTCTGTGTATGGCTAGGATCCTGTACGGGATCCTAGGCCCGATTTCTTAAACAGTGTAAACCTAGGATACCATATTGTTAGTTAGCTAGACACACACAAATGGATTTCGTAAACGCATCTGACGCGGTTCTGTATATGGCTAGGATCCCATACGGGATCCTAGGCCCGATTTCTTAAACAGTTTAAACCTAGGATACCATATTGTTAGTTAGCTAGACACACAAATGGATTTCATAAACGTATCTGACGCGGTTCTGTGTATGACTAGGATCCCGTACGGGATCCTAGCCATACATAGAAGCGCGTCAGATGCGTTTATGAAATTCATTTGTGTGTGTCTGGCTAACTAACAATATGGTGTCCTAGGTTTACACTGTTTAAGAAATCGGGCCAAAGACATAAAACAATTACAAAATACCTCGTTTTTTTTTAATTGAAAGAATAAAAAGCAGTAGGCCAAAAAAAAAGTTAAAAGAGAGAGAGAGAGAGAGAGAGAGAGAGAGAGAGAGAGAGAGAGAGAGAGAGAGAGAGAGAGAGAGAGAGAGAGAGAGAGAGAGAGAGAGAGAGAGAGAGAGAGAGAGAGAGAGAGAGAGAAGAATGTTTGCCGATGAAACTAATTTAGTTCAATGTATATATTCTAGGCCAAATTGGATTACAAAAATAGAAAAAGACGAGAATGTGAAAAATACAAATCAAAGTGAAGAGAGAGAGAGAGAGAGAGAGAGAGAGAGAGAGAGAGAGAGAGAGAGAGAGAGAGAGAGAGAGAGAGAGAGAGAGAACGATAAGAAACTATGTACGGCGTCTGAACGCGTGTGTTATATTTATTTTTGGACGAAAAGTAAAGCAGCAGCAATAGCCTTAGGAGCAGAACTCAAGAAGGGCCCAACCTCTCTTCTTCGTCAGTCGGGCTACTACAATGACTACTAAAATAACAAACTAAAAATCTAAAAATGAAAAAAACTTTATTTGTAGTGGTATTCTAGACAAAACACTGAATAAAATAATACAGTAATAGTATATTCTGATTGGTTAGTGACCCTATTTGCTAGTTAGGATCACAATCTATTTTGTTTTTTTGCTGTTTGCTATTTTGTAGATAAATTAATTTCTTTTATTTCTCTAATACATGGTGAGTCTATGTTTCTGTTAGTCCGTCCTTACCTTGGAGTAATCTCTCTCTCTCTCTCTCTCTCTCTCTCTCTCTCTCTCTCTCTCTCTCTCCTCTCTCTCTCTCTCTCTCTCTCTCTCTCTCTCTCTTTCTCTCTCTCCACACACACACACACACACACACACACACACACACACGCATACAAAAATACACACACAAACACACACAAACACGTATGCACACACAAACACACACACACACTTACATATACGTATATATATATATATATATATATATATATATATATATATATATATATATATATATATATATATATATATATATATATATATATATATATCTATATATCTATATATCTATATATATATATATATATATATATATATATATATATATATATATATATATATATATATATATATATATAATATATGGGGGCTACAATACTTCCTCCGTGTTCCCTTGCGTGTCGCAAGAGTCGACTAAATAGGGCGAAGCGAGGGGACTGGGAATCCCCTCCTCTGTATTTTCTCTTCCCAAAGAGTCAGAGTATTTTGCTTTGACTCAGCCACTCCCCTTATAAAGGGAAAAAGGCTCATATATATATATATATATATATATATATATATATATATATATATATATATATATATATATATATATATGTATATATATATACTTGCATAGTTAAGAACATGAAGCTAGCACTCTTGATATATTTCTTACTTCTAAACGTTCATATTCAGTGCTTTCCCTTCTTGGTAAATCTGACCACTCATTGATCTCAATTTCTTGCATGTTCACTACCTCTTCATCGATTCCTCCTACTCAGTACTGACTTTGGCACTCTGAGTGTACCCAATGCGATGATTTGCGTAACTTTCTCTTTGATTTCCTATAGGATGACCACTGCTTTCGAACCCGCAACCATGATCAGGTACCCTAAATGTTGCCGACATCATAACCTCGGGTATGGAGGTGTTCATCCCCTCCTCTATGAAAACTATTTCTACCTCTATTTCTTGGTTTGACCGTGCCTTCTCGATGACTATTTAGGTCAGGAATCGGGCACGTCGGTCGTGCTAAGCCTCTCCTTCTGATTTTACTAGCTCTGCTTTTATTACAGCTAGGAAACCTTCCACTGCTCAGATTTAAAGGTCTAAAGCTTCATTTTTAAGAAGGAATATTGATAACCTTAACTTCTTTCCCACTGATAAATGTTTCTGGTCCTAAGCACAAATCTTCTCCAAAAATTTCTGTAACTCAAGCTTTCCACTTCCCATTTGTGTTGATGCTTCTATGATTTGCTCTCCCACTAATAAAGCCACTCTCTTCCATAAGCAAACCTGTTCCTTGTACTTTACCCCTCTCTACG
>JAXCGZ010018980.1:107500-143354 GCA_037179515.1 Halocaridina rubra | reverse complement strand
ATCAGAATATGGTGGTGATGCATTATTGATATACTATAATAAATAACGGCTGGTTGTAGTCACCGTGGCTCAAGCGGTAGCGTCCGCGACTCTGAGGCGTCAGATCGAGGGTTCGCGCCCCGTCACGGTCTGAGGTTAGCAAGGGCATGCACTCAGGGTAACGATTACATCTGCCAAAACACGTCCTTCGCAAGAAGGCAACCGTCCTCGCCCTTAGTGGAAAAGGGAGTCCGTGACGTAAAATCGGAACCAATAGATAACGGCTGCTACCAGGAATGATAATTGTAACAACAATTCTGGTTGATAGATAAAATTTAATATCTATTTGGTTGTTCCACGGATTTTCTTAAGTAAATTTTTTCATTATATTTTATTTTTACAATTTTATTTATAACTGAATTTTTTTGTTTATACGATTACATGATAGCATTTGTATCGCATATCTGATGTAAATATTGAAGCCTACGAAAAGAAAAAATAGATATATCATGAAATAAAACATATCCTGTAGGAAGTGGGAGCCGATTTAAAATATGACTTCTTTTCCGACTCGGAACATTAGCAGATTCTCCCAGTCCCTGTAAACTCGAAAGATTTAATGAGTACAGCTTTTGAAGTGGTAGAAATTAGGAATTCACCTGTTTTTATTACATCGCGAATTCCAGCGCGAATATATACACTCCTATGCATGTCGTGTTATATTCTGGATCTAAGATTGTACAGATAAATTAAAGTAGATCTTGTAAAGATCAATAACCCCAACACCCCCATGTTGAGTTAAATATCCCCGTAAATTATTAGGTTACGTTGGGTTGAGTTAGGTTATGGTAGGGTAGGGTAGTGTAGGTTTGGTTAGGTTGGGATTAGAAACTTGTCATGTTAATATGCATAACCCAAAAGCACCCTGGGGTTATTGTTCTTTACAAGATCCATTACTATTAAATTGTCTGCAGCCTAATCACTTTGAGGAACAAACACAATGAATATTAGTGCATACGAGTGCATTACGCTAACACATGTGCATATCTACATGTACTTCTTTTAACATAAAGTGATTACATCACTTATACTCACTGAATTTCGGGTGTTACCCCAAGTTTGCATTCGTAGTCACCGTGGCTCAAGCGGTAGCGTCCGCGACTTTGAGGCGTCAGGTCGAGGGTTTGCGCCCTGCCACGGTCTGAGGTTAGCTAGGGCATGAACTCAGGGTAACGATTACATCTGCCAAAACAAATCCTTTGTAAGAAGTCGACCGTCCTAGCCCTTGATTGAAAAGGGAGTCCGTGACGTAAAAACTTGCTTTTTTACCGTAAGTTTGCATTCATTGTATTTAGAGTCATTGTGCTTCGGTAGAGCTATTAAGGAGAATTAAAATGTGAAATAAACAAAAAATAAAAAATCTTTTGTTACCTTTATAGAGTGTAAGAACATAGATTGGAGCATATATTAACCATGAGAGTCTCTTTTGTAAATCTAGAAGCCTCGGTTTTTTTATAAATCTCTTAGAAAAGCGGAAGAATAGCTCTCAACATTAGGTGATGTTCCGCTGTCGTGTCTTGTACAGCTTCATCAACAGACTTTTCTCAAAAGAGAAAAAATAACCTGTGTGAAAAAAAAGAAACTCTCTCTCTCTCTCTCTCTCTCTCTCTCTCTCTCTCTATCTCTCTCTCTCTCTCTCTCTCTCTCTCTCTCTCTCTCTCTCTCTCTCTCTCTCTCTTATTTATTCAGATAACTGTACATGGGGACATGTGCACATGGGCACTCCCAGTGATATTGCAGTTGATAAACATTACAATCTATTTGGTTATGTATAACTCTCTCTCTCTCTCTCTCTCTCTCTCTCTCTCTCTCTCTCTCTCTCTCTCTCTCTCTCTCTCTCTCTCTCTCTGCTCTCTCTCTCTATCTATCTATCTATCTATCTATCTATCTCTCTCTCTCCTCTCTCTCTCTCTCTCTCTCTCTCTCTCTCTCTCTCTCTCTCTCTCTCTCTCTCTCTCTCTCTCTCTCTCTCTCTCTCTCTCTCACACACACACACACACACAGTAAAAAAGTGACTTGTATACCAATAGGCGGGTTCTGTTATACGTTCAGTGGAGCGATGGCATCGTGTATGTGCTACAGAATTTTTTTCGCGCCTTTTTAACTTTTCGTTTCCCGCCTTTTTACAGTTTTCGTGTTCTCTTTGTTCAATTTTTTTTTAATGATTTTTGTCTCCTTTTTTTATCCTCTTGTCTTTTTATACCATTTCTTGTGTTTTTAACTCTTTATTTTTACCTTTTTTGTGTTTTTATTTCCGTTTGCTGTGTACCTCATATTTATTACCTTTTTTATGTCTTTTTTTTCGGTTTGTTCCGTTTTTTCCTTTTAATTTTTAACCTTTTCGCTTTCTTTTTCCTGCATTTTCTTATTGATTCGACGAGCTGCATCTGAGTTTTGTCTGTTCTTCGTATGGGGTTCGTTCAATTGGCTCAGCTAACAACACCGTTGAAGTGTTTGCTAAACCCAAACGGAGTTTTTATTTGTGCAGAATTAAGGCCGCTTTCACACCATAGTGGCACGTCGCACGTGGCACGCCAGTTGAAAACGAACATCCGAAAATATATGAAACCCTTCACACAAAAGTGGCGTGACACTTCCCATGTGCCACTTCTATGTGAAAGGTTTCATATATATCCTGATGTTCGTTTTCAACTGGCGTGTCACGTGGCATACCACGTGCGACGTGCCACTTTGGTATGAAAGCGGCCTAGCGATGGTTCATCATTCTGAAAACAACAATTGAACATGAGACCCCAGGGATAGTGGTAGTGCAGGACCTCCCAGAGCCAGGATCTCGGCAGTTCGCTCACCATCACTAGGTAAAAGCCACCAGGGAAGAGAAAGAAAGAAAAAAAAATAAGACAAACAACCAGCCGGAAGACAAGAAAAGAGATCCTGGAGTGCCGTTTACACCGTCAACTTGATTAAGACTGTCTGGAAATACAATGGTTGGCGCAACCAACTGGAAGATTTACCCGAGTTAAAAAAAAAAACGACACAGCCGCGAATAGTACCCCTCGCTGTGGCATTGACTCTCTCAATGACCTTTGGTAAGGTATACCCTGATATAACATTTCACTTAAATCGCTTCCTACACACACACACACACACACACACACACACACACACACACACACACACACACACACACACACACACACACACACACACACACACACACACTCTTTCCCGTAAACACAATTAGGTAATTACACGCACACACACACACACACACACACACACACACACACACACACACACACACACACACACACACAGAGCACACACACACACACTGAGATAAATAGATAGAGAGAGAGAGAGAGAGAGAGAGAGAGAGAGAGAGAGAGAGAGAGAGAGAGAGAGAGAGAGAGAGAGAGAGAGAGAGAGAGAGAGAGAGAGATCAAATGCTTCCGCACTTTATACCTCCAGAGAAAAACCTGTTTCCTAAGGGGACGACTCGTTTATGTGGAAAGCAAAGCAAGATTTCAATGTTGTGATGTCCCTGAACTTTTATTTCTTCCTCACCCTTTTTCTGCCACCACCTCCCTCTTTCCCTCCTCCTACTTCAGCCTCCGTCCCTCCTTCTGGCGTTATTTCCATATCAATGCCATCAGATTTCGAAATTTCAAGATTGTCCTCTGATAAAGATGGTCCTCAGATACCTGTTATGCTTCTGGTGACCAGCATTCAGACGCATAACATTTGAATATTTTATTTGATTTTATGAGTTTTTAACGTCGATAAAGAGAGATTTAAAACCAATAGTTTCAGTATACTCCTCTTGAGAATTCTCATATTTATTATTACACTTCATTAAAGAGTCATTGTGATTCTTCTTCTTCCCTGCTGAGCACAAGTCCGCTTCTGAGTTAAAGAGGAAAAAAACGAGAAGAAGAAATAGCTAAAATCTTCGCTGTGTATGATGCTGCTGTTCGGAGCACTTATTTAAAGGTGTTGAATTTATAATTTGGTTAATTAATATATTCAATTATTTCTTTTGCTTAAAAACTGGTAGCACTGTGGCTCAGAGATAGTGCGCCAGTCGGTATGCGACTAACACGGGTCCAAGGCCACTGCGAGACGTTAGGAAGGGCATCCAGTTATAAAAAAAAACCTCCCCCTGACGAATGACACTGGTTCGAGTCAACCACGGAACGTTAGGAAGGTCATTCAGTCTTCATCCTCCTGCTTCAGCCTCTCTGTATCCACCATCCTTCATGGGGACCAACTCTGACACATGAAACTGCACATGTTTAGGCCATAAAAGTCACTAAAATTGTCATTTTTGCTTATACTAAAACACGAGCACGTGGAGATGCTATTCCACTATCGATCAACACATTTAAATTTGTACTTCACTTTGGTACGGTTTTTACTTTACGAACTCCCGCTTCTACTGAGGGTTAGGCCGGTGTCTTGTTGCAAAGGACTTTGCTTTTGGGCGTGCGACTGTTACTCTGAGTGTATGCCCTTTCTAACCTCAGACCGTGGCGAGTCTCGAACCCACGACCTGACGAATCAGGGTCACTGATCCTGCTAAATTGATAGGGATTACGTATCTCAAGTGGGATTATCTCCTCTCTCATATCCCTAATCAGCCTTGGCGAAGAGAAAAGTCATTCACACGTTTTGCGTGTTACTATTAATCCCCATTATAGGGATGGACACAGAATGGTTGGAGCTGGGGAATGAAGACTGGATACCCATCCTGACGCCCCGCGATGGGCTCGATCGCTAACTTAGGAAAACGATTTCAGAACTTCTTATTTGATAAGAATTAAATTTTTTATTAATATTTTTTTTTATACTGTCATCCTATACTTCATTTATGTTATCATACATATAATATTTCGCAAAAAAAAGGCCTTATTTGTCTTAAATTTATAATAAATAAATTCATTAATGAATCAATAAGTAACTTATATGGCAAAAAAAAAACTTATTTATATATATATATATATATATATATATATATATATATATATATATATATATATATATATATATATATATATATATATTATATTATATTATATTATATTATATTATATATATATATATATATATATATATATATATATATATATATATATATATATATATATATAGATAGATAGATAGATAAGTAAATTAACCGTATAAAAAACAAAATCATTCTTATTAACATCAGTTATCAGTTTTTGTATATTAATATTGCATCATCACTATATTCTGACAGTCTGCTGTCACTATTTTTATTTACGATGAGAATGATTAATTTGTTAGTTCATTTTCATAAAACTATGGAAATGTAAGTTTATAATAATTACTTTGAGGCATCAGGTCGAAGGTTCGCGCCCCGTCACGGTCTGAGGTTAGCAAGAGCATGCACTCAGGGTAACGATTACATCTGCCAAAACAAGTCCTTCGCAAGAAGGCAACTGTCCTAGCCCTTGGTAGAAAAAGGGAATCCATGACGTAAAATCGGAACAATAATAATTTTTTTTGTAAGCTGCCTTTTCCATATCAGAGAGAGTGTTTTTTTTTCATGTTTAATTAACATTTTATGCATCACTGCTATCCCCATTAGAACTGGGGACGTAATCCAGCTGCCCATCCTATCGCCCCGCGGTGGGTTATCCTGGGTCTGTAACCCACTAAATCTCGCCCTTTTTCCTTAACCGGTCACTCTAGGGTAAAATGAGATGTGTCCAGAGCAGATACAAGGCTCATGTGTGATTTGACACTCAAAGACCTGTGGGTCTCATATGACCCACTGACCACGACTCTACCTACCTGGGATGGACAGTTTTAGTATTAATTGTTTCTGACGGCATTACAGGGGGGCCATATGTACGGAGGCCTTCTTTAGGCATTAATACAGTCTCACTCATTAAGTTTTACGTTATGAATTAATTAGTTACCGATTGTATGTAGTTGTTTGTTGTTTTAGTTTGTCAGTATTAATCCCCATTGTGGAGGTGGACACAGATTGAAGCTACGAAATTAAGGCTGGATGCCCTTCCTAACGCCCCGCGGTGATGACATCTGATAAAAACGCAGTTAACATAAACGACCGGCACCAGTGCTTTAATTCACCATTTGCAAACGCACGCATTCATAAATGCGCATCATAATCACGCATATGCATTTTTATTTTTAATTTATATATTATTTCATATACCAATAACATCACAATGAATGTTTTCAGGACGAAGAGATTTTCAAAATTGAATTCTTTTTACATGTAAGTGAACTACAGATACTAAACAGCATATTAAAAAAGTTTTTTTTTCATCATGCATATTTTATATTTTTTATAAAAGAAAATAACAAGAAGGCTTCGAGATGTTTAATTTTACCCTCGACAGCGTCCGGAGTTGATGCCTCTATACCGTGCGCCAGAATATATTCCCTTACTAGAGTAACCATTCTTAGAAACTGTGAAATATGTAAATATCATATACTCTTCTAGATACTATATCAGTGGCCTATAATTATTTCTTTCAAGACATCAAATTAATCCTAGCCTGATCGATTCTTTATGAAAATATTGGATAAAAAGACGAAATTGAGATGTAAAAGTCAGTCAGGTGATTCTCATCTTCTTTTGCTTTTTTGGCCAGACGTGATAAAATATACAGAATGCTGAAAAAAAGACTATGGAATTGTCAACAAGGAGGAAGAAAAAGCGATAACGATATGGCGACAACACTCAGTGACACCCGAGATCCTCCTCTGCACACCTGTGATATACCGATGACCAGTCCTACCTGTAGGAGGCCCCAGGTATTGATCAACGCGCTACCCATACTCACATACTTGTCACATTGTCCCACCTGAGAAGGATCGTCAATCTACCCCTGCCCCAACCGGCCCGTTGGGCACCACCACAACTCCCGTCCCTTCTTCTTACCCCTCCCGTACCCCAACCAGCCATATGGGCCCCACGTATCCCTTTACCTAAATGGGTACAAACCCCTGGTCAGTTTATACGACACGGGCATCTCATATACATACTAATATTAGAAGTCTGTGGGAACGAAGCCCTTTCTGATCTTAAGTATCGACCGCAAGCATGATACGGTTCCTTGGCTCTGATGAAATTGATGCTGTCCCTGTGGTCTATGGCCTAGCTAGAAGAAAGCGTCACCTACGAGAGATACATAACAAGACCTTTCTGATCTTGGTAAGTAATATTAGTCTTGGGGATAAATTTTATCATGATAGGTTTTCTTGGTGGTATCCCCTTTCCTTTAACAAGTCCATTTTGTGACAGCATGTCAGTAGTAGCTAGCACCTCGCTTGATATTCAAGATAAGATAAAACCGCGAGTTTGTATATATATATATATATATATATATATATATATATATATATATATATATATATATATATATATATATATATATATATATATATAAGTATTTTTTTTTATTCTAGCGGATTATGACAAGAGCGTGAGACGCTACTCTTCTTCTTCTTCTTCAACTTTTTTATTTTGCACGTTTATTTTTAATTATTATATTTAGTGACTGGGTATCGTTTTCATATTAAAATGAAGATAATCTGTTTTACCAGTAGGCCTATAACTAAAGTAAGTGTGTACTCTGAAAAATTAAGCCAATTCAGTAATTATTTATCTAAAAAAAATTATATTTTCTTTCGCCAGAAGTACATATTTTAACCTACTGCATATATATTCTCTCTTGTTATCCAACCATCTCTCATTTCGTTTTTTACCAGAGTTATAGGACAGTTAGTGTTACTCTTTCCGAAGCTCTAGCCCCTGACGCCGCTGATCTATCCTAATTTCCATACATCTAGTGGTGTAATCACTGAACTTAATAAGTTGCCAGGACTACTACATTACGATGGATACCATGGCCCTTTCCTTATGGCATGAAAATGTCTCTTGCGAAGAGAGACTGTACTAGTCACCTTGCAAATTAGAACTCGGGACCTTTTAGGTGGTATTAAGAGGCTGTATTTTCTGAGGTACCCATTCCATATAAACAAGAGAAACACTATCAAATTCCCATGGAATATTTGCCTTGCAGAGTATGGCAGGAATAGTGATTACCAGTTCCTGGAGTGTTGCGCCAACCTTGTCAGACTACAGTAGGAACCGTGTCTGGCACTATTTTTAATGTACTAGTAATCTCATGAGTATGGCAGAAACAGTGATTTTCAGTTCCTGGAATGTTGTGCCAGCCTTGCCAGACTACAGTTGGAACAGTGTCTGGCACTATTTTAATGTAATGCCAGTCTCATAGAGTACGGTAGTAACAGTGTACTCTGATACCTGGACATGTTGTGATGTTGTGACCACTTTTGCAGAGTACCGTGGGAACAGTGACATCTGACACCAGGATTATTGTGCCCATCTTGCAGGGAATGGTAAGAACGACATTTCCCAATTCTTGGAATGTAGTTCCCACCTTGCAGAATACATTGTAATCAGTGAGTTCCGATTCCTGGAATGTGGTCATCACCCTCCAGGATATTTAAGGAACAGTGGCTTACGATTCCTAAAATGTGATGTCCACCTTGCAGGGGCATGGGTGGAATAATGGCTTCCATCACCTGGAATGTAGTGCCCACCTTGCAGGGTATGGTGGTAACAATGAGTCCCGATTCCTGGAATGCGGTCTGTTCAACCATTCCAGTTCATATGAGGAATAATAATAACAAGGGATGTAAAAGCAGGAGGCCTCTTGACGAAGGAGCAGCTGTCGGGTGACTGGTGTTCGGAACCAAGCACTACCGCCAAACCCTCAAACTTTTGACTTAAAACTTCATCTCTTCAATAATAATAATAATAATAATAATAATAATAATAATAATAATAATAATAATAATAACAACAATAATAATAATGATAATAACAATAACAACAACTGATAATAATAATAATAGCAATAATAATAATAATAATAATAATAATAATTATTATTATTATTATTATTATTATTATTATTATTATTATTATAATTATTATTATTATAATTATTATTATTATTATTATTATTATTATTAAAAAGAGGAAAAGTAAAAAAAAGAGGCTTGGCGAAGGGCACGAACAGAAGTTAAACATTTTTAATGGCCATACCAAGGAGTATTGCGTATACGCAAAGTACATACACGCACACATTATTTCCAATACTAATATGGGCAAAGTTATGCTGCTATGTTAATAGCCTCCATAATATTTATTTATTTATATATTTATTTATTTATTTTTTATTCTTTTGTTTATATAGTTGTCCTTCCTCTGGAGTTAAGGTACTTTTTCCTTGTTATTTTCTTTGCTGCTCTTCATATATATATATATATATATATATATATATATATATATATATATATATATATATATATATATATATATATATATTATACAAAAATACTTTATATCCTTTTTAAACTTCATGCAATACCTGTAAATTAATTTTTATAAACTTTGAAAACTAAACTTTTATCAACCAATGAAACTTATCGTACGGAAAAAATTTTAACAGTAGAATATGAAATTATGATGATGAATCAACTCAGCAAGCCTAAGGCAGTTATCATCACTGTCAGATGTGTGAAGCCGATGATGAAACAGTAACTCTAAGACCTTTGGCTTTGATAAAGGCCGTGAGACCTTTCATGCAGCTCTGTTGTATATAGAATGTATAAATAGATAAGTAGATAGATAAAAAAAAATTAAAAAAAATATATAATTTTCTTTTAATATCTTTTCTAAGTTTTATTTCTGAGTTATGTTTTATTTTCTCCACTGTTTATGTATCCAGCTCATGGGGAGGCATGACAGCTCTACTCCGTACCTGTCTCAAGGTCGGTTTAGTGAAGCGGGTTTGGTGTCAGGAACAGCACCCGGTCTTAAGGGGGGTTTACACGGTCAAACGGTTCGTCGAACGCGGTTCGACAGAAGTGTTTGAAGTGGTGTTCGAACGTGTGAACGGGGTATTTGGTTGTCGAACACGGAACGTGTTCGACAACCAAATACCCCGTTCACTCGTTCGAACATCACTTCAAGCACTTGTCTGTCGAACCGCGTTCGACGAACCGTGTGAACACGTTCGACAAACGTGTTCGACAACCAAATACCCCGTTCACACGTTCGAACATCACTTCAAACACTTGTCTGTCGAACCGCGTTTGACGAACCGTTTGACCTTGTAAACCTCCCTTTAATAAAATGAACCAAAGCCAACCACTCATCCCCGGAGAAGCTAGTGAGAATCAGCCACCCCATATGAGTTTGAGAAAATATTGTGATAAAGATTCCTCTTTCTATAGATCTTATATTTTTTATTCTAAGCATTATTTTGGGAATCTTGTAAAGATAAATTTCCTCCAAAACCACATGTAAGGTTAAAAAAAACGCCGTAAATGGTTAGGTTAGGTTAGGTTGAGATGATTGACTTGTTTGTGACCTTTCTTTACAAGATCCCATTTTTTTACATTTTTAGAGAGAGAGAGAGAGAGAGAGAGAGAGTAAATAAGTGGGCGTTGTTGGGACTGCTAGGGCCTCATGCACTGACAAAAGAACACCTTTATTCGGAGGGACTTTTTTTGTTCTCCGACCCCGGCGTCCTTTTGAGACTGAAAAAGGAATAGAAGTCGTGTCTCTGGAGCTACGGACAGAAGGGGTGTACACGACCAGTTGCCTGGAATATTCCCATTGTCATGCGGTAGCTTGGAATTTTTGGAATGTAGGGGAGGCAGGTGGCGGAGATTCAATAGCGCTTTTTCTTCTTCTTTAGGATATTATTATTATTATTATTATTATTATTATTATTATTATTATGATTATTGTTATTATTATTATTATTATTATTATTATTATTATTATCATTATTATTACTTATCTGTTCCGTTTGGCTGATTCATGAAATTCAAAATTTCGCTTTGCAAAAAAAAAAATAATAAATATATATATATATATATATATATATATATATATATATATATATATATATATATATATATATATATATATAGAGAGAGAGAGAGAGAGAGAGAGAGAGAGAGATTATTTTATTTTATTTTATTAATTTATTGCGCGCGAGAGAGAGAGAGAGAGAGAGAGAGAGAGCGAAGTATAAAAGTTATACAGATGAATGTTGACTAAAATTACAATAAACTATATTATTTAGACAAAAATATTAATAATCATCGAATTCTCATTGTTTATTTTATATGGAATTAAATTTCATTATAGTTGCATTATTTTTATTTTAAACAGAATTTTTCTTGAACTCATACACTTAGAATTTCATTGCGAATAATTCCTGAGAGAAATTCTGTGATATGTTCTGGTTTATTACTTATAGATCATTATTGAATTAAGATTTTTTTTTTTTTTTAGCTATTATTATTATTATTATTATTATTATTATTATTATTATTATGATGATGATGACCCTTCATGCGAGTTCCCTTAATTTAGAATAATTTATTCATATGATTAAAGCGTATATTTTGCTTATATTTAATTCACGTTAATATAGGAAATGTCTAAACTTTCAATTTTTTCCCATAGTCTGCCCTAACATTCAATACAAAGAAAATGGAAGCTGTGATCCAATCAAAAAGAAAATGTTTGTCATTTCTTTTTCTTTATTTTCATATTATTTATAAATCGACGTATTGTAGAATATAATATAAATATAATTAAAATTAACCAAAACTTAAATAACGTTAGTGTGATAAGTAAAATGTTTCAATACCTGAAAGAAAAATTAAAGTTCTTTTTGAATTAATTTCTCTCCAGCCTCAAAACCCTACCCACTTGTTCCAATAATATTTTCAATATTTATTTTCAGATATTAAAATATGCTTTAAAATATTTAAAAGTTATATACACGAATATCAGAACAATAAATTATAATTATATTTTACTATTAACAAAAATAAACACTAGAATTACTAATGTCCGAAAAATACTAAAAAACAAAAACAAAAAATCTTCAGGCATTAAAAAATATATTAATTTGTATATACCTATTATGCACATAATAAATTATAATAATTAAATTAACTATAATTTAGAAAACACTAAAATTCCAATTGAATTAATTGATGTTTTATGCTTTTCAGAAGACGTTATTTTTTCCACACCGAGTGAGGGCGAATGAAAATAAGAAGAAAGAGAAGAAGAAGAAGAAGACGAAGTGTTGGAATAGTAAAAGTGGAAAAAAGAAGTGAAAAATCGTTGTTAATAATGAAATGATGGATGAAGGCATTGCTAAATAGGATGCGGCGTCGTCCTGCAAGATGTCTCGTGTAGGGGGAGGGGCTCGAAATAAGCCCAGGACTTCGCAGGATGTGTGTGCAGACTGTGGGGCACCAGGTAATATAATCAAACCACCTATGAAAAGTTACCCCATCTTTCTCTCTCTCTTTCTCCTTGTTGGCATTTTTGCTACGTTAACTATTATGTAAATTTTCGTTTTGTGTCAAACCTTCATTGATTTTTGTGCTCCTTTTATTATCAAAGTATCCAATTTTTTTCGTAATTATCCTCCTGTTAGGCATTTTGCCTCGTTTTAATTTTTGCCATGGTTTTTCTCCTATTTTTTTTTTGTTTCTTAACATTCAGCCCAACTGAGATAAATTTTCGGTTAATGTTTACTTGCACACCCCATCATCGTGTGAAATTAAAATGCAAGTCGTTGATAAATTATCTAAAACAAATCACTCATAACTTAACTTTTTTTTTTGTAATTAAACAAAGTAATAAAATATTAGGAATCTCATTAGATTTCTTCCTAACTAGATTAGAAATTATTTTGGTACTTCCACACCCCGCAGCGTATGAAATGGAAACATCATCAACAAAAAATATTCAGAATAAGCAAAATCATCTCGTTCCTTAACAGAAATTGAAATAACCAAGCTAACCTAACAATATAATAAGTTACATTAGATTTTTTCCATGAGTGGGGGTGTGAAAGTAAACATATTCCAAAAAATTTTAATACTAGTATGGCACAGACTTAATCTTTCTCTTTTGGTTTATTTTCCCATCCTCTTGAAAATTCATAAAACACTTCACTTTTTACTTCCATTTCGTACTTGAAATTGCTTGTTTATATTTCTAGATTATTGACATAGCATTTTCTAATTAATAGTTTTTTAATTTTTATTTTAAACTGAAGAGTTAAGGTCAGATGCAACAAAAATAGGTGGGGAGTGGCTTGAGGATATTGGTTGAATAACCGTATTTTATGTAGTTCCCTAACTATGTAAAGTGATAAGTATTTTATATGTTAGTTATGAAATGGAGAAATTGTGTTCTCTCAAGTGCCAAAGCATTTAGTAGCCATTAGTTTGCCAAGTGATCGCTAGTTGAAGACCAATAAGTAAACGGCAAAATCGATCATGTCTGGTTAAAGCAGTCAAAGGTTGGTAAATGTTTACTTATAGACCCCAGTGAAATATCCAAAAGAGCTAACAGAGAATAATTTCAAGTAATTAATTTTTTAAATTGTGAAATAACCTAATATAACCTAATATTATATATCATGAATTTTTTTCCCAACTGGGGTTTGAAAGTAAACATTTATCAAAGTAATAATGATTTTTCATCAATACTCAAAAACACTTTAAATAACCTTACTTCTATCCCACACCACACTCAGCTGCCTCCATAGTGCTTCCAAATGCTTCCAACATTTCACCAAATATTCCCTAATTGCTTAGTTGCTCATAAGATTTGCCTCCATATACTGTAATGCATTTACATTAATCGGTGTCTATTCCCACTGTCTGCCTAACATATGTTATAACGTTAAATTAGTTAGGTTTACATACAGTATATCAAAAAACAGTTCGGCCATAAGTAAACAGTTACCCCCTCAAAAAAAAAAAAATTGTGGTATATTATTTAAAAGTTGGATAAAAGATTTAGTAAAGTGTCTGCGTAATGATAAAGAGGACCTCAAAACTGCTGACTGTCGGGTATTTTCTCATTATTGGTTTTGAGAATAGGCAGATCTTATACTATGCACTCTGCTAGGTGGTGGCAATATTCTCTGTCTATATCGTTTTTTAGATAACTACAAGACTCCATGCAAGAATTGTTTTGAGCCATCATTGGAAAAATGTATTATATTTTCATCAAGTATATTGTTGCATTGTTACCAAATTGTAACGGTTCATTCCCTCCCCCAGGCCATTAATGGAAATCAACATTTCACTAACTTAATTTAACCTCGCATACTCTAGCCTAATTGTTTTGCTAAGTTTTCAATAATATCCCTTTGTCGCAACATGTCTTTATTAGAAAACATAGTTTGATTGTTAAAGATATGGAATCAAACATGATTTATCGTAGGTGATGATCCACTACTGTATATTTGGGCTATGCTGTATTCTGTACCTTCCTTGATGGATTTTAGGCGTTATTGCCATGCTATATTAGGGTGATTGGGCTAGTGTATTGGTTAGAGCATTTGACTAAGGAAATAACAGACCTGTGATCGAGCCCACCATGAGCCATTAGGAAGGGCATCCAGCATTAATTTCCCAGCTCCAGTCTGTCTGTGTCTACCTCCTCGCGGATGAGGATTGATAGTGACGCATGAAATGGCAAATGAGCAACACGTGTTTTGTGATGTGGAAGCATCTTTAATAAACATGGCTACATATATCTTTGACCTATTTTTTACTTTCCCCCCTCCTCCCAAATGCTAAAGCTTATGCAGTAGTGCAAATTTCCCTAATTACTCTGTTCTTTACATTCAGAACATACATAAAATCCTTATATTATGGTTAGAACACTCGAAATGGTAGGTGACTGGTCAACAAATCAACCTTCTGCAGGCCATTAGGAAGCGCATCCAACCTTAATTCCCTTGCTCCAGTATATCTTTGTCCACCGTCATAATGGGGATTAATAGTGACCATAAAACGTAAATGTTTTCTGAGACTTTGTATGCTATGAGTTTCGTTAATAAAATATTTGTTTAATACAGTATTACTGGATCTGTTGACCTGCATAAGCATGTTGAATACTTTATAATGTGTTTTTTGTACTCCAATTTGATGATTAGTAACAGTATTATAAAGATATTCTTTGAATTGAATTTAACATAAAATGCTTTATTCACAGTATTTATTTATAACTAGTATTTTCAGTTAAAGGGCTTGTAGTACATAGGAAATATTTATGAATTTTTAAAAAAGTTATTACTCACAAATTTTTCTAGTCAGTGGGAATTAATTATAAATAGCAGCCGATTTTAGGAATATTTTCTATTATTTCTTAAGATTTATTTGAAGGGAAAATGAATTCCTATTTGAAATATATTCTTTATACGAGTATGTTTAGTCTTGTCTTGGCCTAGTTTCATTCATAAGAGTATGGATTTCTTAATTAAGGATGAGTAACCCCAGGGTTGCTCTTTAACATAGCATTTCGACTAGTCTGTTTATGGGGTTAATTATGTGAGGTTGTGGGGGTTACTTTCTTCTTTATCTGTTTTAGTAATTCCAAAACAGTATCCTCCACCTGATAAAGTCTTTCCTAATATTAAAATTTTTCGTTGATGCATTAGTAATTTGTACGTATCTTTTTTTTTATTTACTACTGCTATTTATAATTAATTTGAATATGTATGTATTAATACCATATTAATGTTTTGTTTACTTTGAATATGTATGTATTAATACCATTTTAATATTTTGTTTCAGATCCTGGCTGGGCATCAATAAATAGAGGCATTTTAATCTGTGATGAGTGCTGTAGTGTTCATAGATCTCTTGGTAGACACATCTCACACATCAAATCTTTAAACAAGGGGACATGGAATCCAACCCAACTTACTGTGAGTATATTTTATATTGTATGAAGTGTTTTCCCAAAGAGCTAAGAGGTTTCATTGAGGCAAATTAGGTTCTATTGAATGTGTGTGCTTTGACTTGGTAACCCCCTCACATTTTGGATTGCGGACATTGTATATGTATACGTATTTAGATACTCCGTGTTGGGAGTGTTTCTATCGGTTGCTTCAACGGTATTTTTTTCAGTTGTGTATTTAGGTAAGCAAGCAATATTTTTTATGTAATTCATTAATTATAAGAACCTAAAAGGGAGGACATACCTGTAACAGAAGAATTGATGCTGTAGGATTTATTTTACCATTCACATCAGTGCCTCTTTGGAGGGCATGGTAGCTCAGTGGTTGAGTAATCAATTCGGGAAGTGACTAACGCATCCAGCCTTCATTCCCCAGCTCCAACATATATGTTTCCACCTCTAGTTAATTGGGGACATTCTGACTCAGAAAACGGTGCTTCATTCACATCAGTGCCTCTTCTAACCTTCATCTCTGTTTGGAAAAGATATACTGAAGAGATTGTTATTTCGATTGTATTTATTAGTTGCCTACTGTTATGCATTGAACAACCATGGCAACATGACACAACTTTGAAGCAACCCATATTCACCTCTTACCATTCCCGACCCTACACAAGCTCTGGGAATGATAGTATTTTACCCTCACAACCCTGTTGATAAGACATATCAATTTATTGTTAAATTCATTATAGTTTGTTTGCTAATTTAAAAAATTTTTGTACGGAGAAAATGAAGAATAATGAGTTTAGAAGATGGAAATAAATCATGGACTGATTATTTTCTTCTGGAAAGAGGGTTGAAGAATCAGTGCTTTAATAGTAGGTAATAAACTATTTTTGGAGGGGAAGCCATATTTTATTTAATAGGCTTAACAATCAATGCTAATATGCTCTAATGCCTTATATTAATTATATTGCTGGGGGAGGAAGAGTTAGTAAGATTCTGGTATAGATTTTGTTGACTATTACTTTGTTATGTATTTAAAACATTAATCTACAGTTGACTTTGTCGGGATCAAGGTATCTCTATAGTTAGTCGACTCTGGAGATGATTGAGCCGACCATGGGATGTTAAGAAGAGCATCCAGCCTTTTTTCTCCAGCTCCAACCTGTCTATCCAAGCCCATAATGGGTATTAATAATGACTTATAAAACAATAAAAAAAAATTATTCACTTTGTACCTAATGTATGGAGATCGTAAAAGGCTATGTAGTAATTGGAGTATTTAATCTCTGATCTGTTAAAATATAAGCAGTAGCATTTTATTGTGCTCGTATTGAGGTATGTTTATTGCATTCATATTGAAAGAGGAGCAATTGAATACTGTATATTGTATATGATTGGTTGTGATATCACAGTTATCTGTAAAGTGGTATTTCATTTAGTTTATACTCAAACAAACACATATCAGTATCCAATAAGTCATTCTGTTCAGGCCACAGGAAATAATAATAAAAGAAACTATCATGGTGTAAATATATTCTGCAATCTTGTTCGATTGTGTTGCCGTTTTATGTCACTTTAAGCCCCGTTCGAATGGTGGTGGGCACAGATTGGAAAAGGGGATTTAGGATTGAATGCCCTTCCCAGCGCCCCATGGAGGGCTCGAACGCAGGTCTGTCACCTGCCAAGTCGAACACTCTAACCCCTACTCTACCGCAGTCCCTGTATTCTACAAACGTGTACGATTTTAAAAACAGGAAAAGAAGGAGCAAGGGCATTTTCCTTTAAAAATAATTCATTGTATGTAGCTTTTAGCAATAAAAGCAACCTTTTCAGTTAGAGTAAGTGTGAAAGTTAAGAGAAATTTATATTATATATAAAATTAAAGTGGTAAACTAAGTGGGCGATAACATTTGAATTTCCTAACTTCTCTATCAAAATGTTGGTCTTTCATTCTTAGTAAGAATCCTACTATAAATGCACTGTATTATATGTCACAATTAGTCTCCATTCAATTGGGGATGCACGCAGACTTGTAGGAGCTGGAGGATGCAGGCTGGATGCCCTTCCTAACCCCCCACAATGGGATCAAACCTGCATTAGTCACTTCCCGACTTGCATGCTCTACTATTCCCGAGTATGAATCCTACTAGAATATGAAATTTGCAATCTAAGCTGGTGTACAGTACAACAGATTAAATTTGTCTTATAAATTATTAAATATCTTGGTGTTTTTCTTATTACAGATGGTCCGCACCCTCAACAACAGTGGTGCCAATCACATATGGGAGCACACGTTATTAGATCCAAGTGTGACCAAAAGTGGCAGACGGAAACCACAACCCAAAGATCCAGTTCAGTAAGTTGATCCCATTTTATCATATAAAATCTCCATGGTCAAAGGGCAGGTATACCTCCTTCATGTTCCCTTGTTTCTTGTAAAAGTTTACTACATGGGGCAAAGCGAGAGGACTTGAAATCCCCCTTTTTTATTTTCATCCCACATTGGTACAAGTTTTTTTACTTTGACTCAACCATATTCCTTATAAGGAGAATTAATGGCTTTTGTATCAAAGAGCAACTAAAAGGGTTAGGAGAGTGAAGGGTTGTTAATCTCCTCCTCCCGATATCTTTTACCGTGCCTCAAAACTACTTTTAATTAGGACAAGAATATGCAGGGTGTGATGATGCTCCACTGCCATACTTATTTTTAAGCTTCAGATGTGCTTACCGTACTTACTTCAGTGAGATTTGGCCTTATGTTAATTTTTCTCCGGTACATTCAGGTTCTCAAATTGCATTTATTTGAACCTGAGTAACTGTGATGTGATCTTTTCCATTCTGTAGTCAGTATAATAATATATTGACTAAACATGCATTTAATGCCACATATTATTTCAATGCACAGCAATTTGTGTGATTTTAAAATTTACTTCTTTGCAATTATAGTTATTGGTGACTTAAGTCATTTATTTTTTCAATATCATTGTGTAAGATTAGCGAATAAATTCTTTGATTTGCATTCAAAAAGTTTTGTAGCTTATTATAGTCTTAAAACTGCTTAGGGTATAGTTAACCTTTTTCTGATTACAGTCCCACCAAAGCTGACTTTATCAGAGCCAAGCACCAGATGTTGTCTTTTGTGTATCGGCCACTAAGGGAAGATTTCAGTGGGAATGATGTAGATATATCCCGTCAACTTCATTCCAGTGTGAGAACATCCAATCTTGAGACATCTCTTCGGTTACTCTCCCAAGGAGCTGATCCTAATTTTTTTCACAAGGTGAGAATTTGGTCCCCTTTTGTTTTGTGATGTTATAAAAGGTAATTGATCATAACTATCTGTCCACCATATGCCTTAAAGAGCATATCGTGTTTTTCTGAATAATTTTTCCTTATTTGCTCGCTAACTACTTGTTATGACTTGCAAGTTACACTGAATACTTATTTATTTATTCAGAATCCTTATAGTCCGGTTTGTTATATGTGTAGTCAGTTTTTTATCTCCTAAACATTGAGGCATTTATACCTCCATATTTTGTTTTCTTCAGTCTTGGTCAGATATTAGCTTCAGCAAGATATTTCAGTATGTTGAAAAATAAAAATACTTTTCATTGACTTTGAGCCATATAGTAATTTGAAATTGAGTTTTGATTTTTCACAATGGTAATGAATTTGTGTTATACTTGATAGCTTGTTGGTGATTTATAGAACTTTTTCTCTAACAGGATAAAGGCTGCTATCCATTACACGTAGCAGCCCGTGCTGGACAGGCTTTTCAGGCAGAATTGTTGATAGTGTATGGTGCTGACCCTGGGGCCATTGATTCCAAAGGCAATACTCCAGCTCACTATGCAAGGTAATGTTTACATAAATGTTATTCATTTCATGTTGAAGTGAGAAGATTTTTATCATTTCATTTGTCATCTTGATTTTATTCAGATTTTAAAGTGTATTGTATAGACTTTTTTAACATATGATTTTTTTTTTTTTTAACACTGGAAGACAGGACTTTTCATATCTTTAAAACTTGTTTTGCTTTATCAGATGATTACTGTGGAAAACATTAATCTATCATGTCTCTGATGCTCCATCACATGTGTAATCTTCCTTGAAAAGTGTCGCAACATGTACTTTTAGGTTATGCTGCAATACATACATTTGATATATCATCACCATCATCATTTTAATCCCATGAAGTTGAGGACGATGTCCTTTGCGGTGTTATCTATGTACGTTTAGATGGTTTAGGAGTTCAGTTTCAGCATGGCAAGCTTTTCCACATTCAGGACAGGAATTACCAAATGGGAGAATGGGCCTTGGTTGTTGCTGGCTTTCTCTCTGTCTTCTTTGCATTTCTTGTAAATGTGCATCTCTTTGTATCAGCAGCAGCTGCAGCTTCTTCATGAGTGATGGGTCCCTAGAACTTCCTATTCCTGGCACTTCCATAGAGGAGGATTTGATAGCTTGTCTGTTAGTGATTAGGTGTGTGATGGCTCGGCCACCACCTCTTACAACAGGGATTAATGGCCTTAGGATCTCTGTGAGATATATGCCTCTTCTTTTTCCTATCTTTCCACATTCCTCAGATGTCAATATGGCTCTATGTTATATTCCAGTACAGTATATAGATCATATCACTGTCACTCCTTTTTGCCTTTTTTCCTATCTAAAGCTTTAGATAGGCACATCCTTTCTTTTTGTACATGATCCTTATATGAATCCTAGATATTATGCGGCAACTTATTGCACAGGAAATGCCATTCATACTGTAGTTTATAACTCTTCTTGTCTACTTTATATCAAGGGAGAAAACTTATCATTACTCAAGATGTCTGGGGCCACAGTAGCTCAGTGGTAGAGTGTACAAGTCGGGATTGAGTAACTCGTTCACACCCTTGGCTGGAATCCTCCAGATCCAACGTGTGTGTCCACGCCCATTCGATTATGAACTGATTGTGGCACACAAAATGGTGCAATATACAAGGTCCCTGAAGTTAAGTTTATAAAATACATGCTAGTAGATATTAATAATATAATCTCTTTCCTATTTTCAGCGACTCCAATCATAACGATCTGGCAGAACACTTACAGGAGTGCCAATATGAACTTACAGACCGTTTAGCATTTTATTTATGTGGGAGGAAACCAGATCATACGTTGGGTCAGCATTGGATAATTCCTGAGATGGCTGACTCTTTAGATAAGTCAGATTTAGCCAAAGAAGCCAGAGTTAAACTTCAAAATTTACCTAATCACCTCTTTGAAGAGTTAGCTTGTGATGTATATGATGAGGTAAAGTAATATTTTTTTCATTCAGAAAGTATCTCTGCTGGTGAAATATTTTGGTATAAGATGCAAGAATTTTCTTGTTAGTTATGCCTTGTGATTTCTTGCCAGAAATGTATGTTTTGGTATTAGCATTCACTTTTAATTAGTCTCAAGTTCATAATTATTCATTTACTTGATTGGTTGTAATGAAGTATATAAATTTGCCATCTGATAAAACATCCCAACTTTGCCATTCATTGAAATTTATTTTTATTTATAATTGTTACACTGGGATGGGCAAAGAAAATTGCCCTCATCAGGCCTATACACCAAAAAAACATTTAAGAAAAAGTAGCAGCTCATGGCCAAGTCTAAAATATGAGAATGATAAGCAATAAAAGACAAGGCAGAATGAATAGTCAGAGTAATGAAATAGCGTCTCCGACTCTGAGGCGTCAGGTCGAGGGTTCGCGCCCCGTCACGGTCTGAGGTTAGCAAAGGCATGCACTCAGCGTAAGGATTACATCTGCCAAAACAAGTCCTTCGCAAGAAGGCAACCGTCCTAGCCCTTGGTTGATAAGGGAGTCCGTGACGTAAAACCGGAACCGGATTTGGCTTTTGCCTCCCTGCTGATTTTTCATTTTGGTTAAGGTTACCGCTTGTATTCTTATAGGTTGATCGACGAGAGACTGATTCTATATGGCTGTCACTACAGAATCAAAGTGCTCTTGTGAGTGATAGATGCACTGTGCCTTTCCTTCCTGTCAATCCAGATTATTCTTCAACTAGAAATCAAGGACGACAGAAGCTTGCTAGGTTAGTCATGCACAGGTGTATGTTGAAACATCCTGCTTGTAGGTATACATGGAGGGTAAAATATGTTGCCTTCTTTCTGTTTTTTTGACAAACAACCTGCTTAGTTCAGCAGGATATTGGCTTTATTTTGGAGAAAATAATCAGTAGTAAAAGGGAGAGAGCATTTGTAGGCATGCTATTCCTACATCGTTTTAAATTTCTATTGAAGTTTCAAGACCCTGTGATATTATTAGACTTATTTCATAAACGCTATGTAATTTTTCATACCAGACGTGCTACTTAAATAGAGGCTAATTTTTCGTACTAGACTTAATACAAAAGCAGTATCTAATTTTTCTAATAAGATATCCTACTTAAACTGTACAGAATTTTTTTTTCCAGACATACTACATGAAATGTATGTAAATTGTCTCGCCAGACACACTACATTGTACTTAATTTTTCTTACTATGGATACTACATAAACAGTATGTAATTTTCCCAGCTTTAATATTTTGAATATATCTTTCCACAGATTTAATGCTCGTGAATTTGCTACATTGATAATTGATGTATTGTCAGATGCTAAACGAAGACAGACTGGTATTGCATCTCCCTGTGGGACTCCTAAGGAAAAAGGTATGGAGAAATGTTACTTTCATACCAATTTCAGTTTAAGTAATACCATAGAGAGCCTAATGTTGAAACAAGCAAGTATTAATTTTTCTATACCACAGTTTAGTTTTTGCAAGCGTTTACTCCACACCCTCTTAAAGATTTAAGTAAAAACTGAAAATGCTCAAAATCATCAGTAACATTTTGTGCTGAAAAAGCATGACGTTTCTATACTTATACCGATGTTTAGTATTTGCAAGTGCTTGCTTCTCACTCTCCAAATTTAAGTAAAAACAAAGTCTTCAATAAAATCAGTAATATTTAAAGTGGTGACTTTTATTATATATGCAGCATAGTTTTGTTTTATAATGTCCCCTCTGATACTGTTTCTCGTAGATGCCCAGCAGTCTAATCATAAAAAAAATGGATCTTGTAAAGTAGAGCAACCCCAAGGCTCTCTAGGGTTCTTTATATTAACGAGCAGTCAACTTGAGGGTGAAAGATTTTGCAGATTAGGTTATGTAAGGTTAATTTAGATTAGATAATGGGGTAATTTAACTTTACATAGAGTTCTGGGGTTACTCATCTTATCTTTACATAATCCAAAAAAATTTAATTATTCATTATTTTTGTTTCTTGGTCAGAATAAAGAATATTATGCAAATTCCTCATCACGCTCTAGGTGCAAATGGTATGGGGGTTTTTAACTCTACATGGGGATCTGAGGGTTATTTATACTTACATGATCTCCAAAAAACTAAAGTATTCATTGTCAGAACAATAAAGATTATTATGTGAATTTCTCATCATACTACAAGTAAAAAACTTTTCAAAGGCTACTACCAGTGCTAAAATTACGAGAATAGCACACTAATTTAAACATTATTTGCGTGAAGGGAATAAAGAATTAGTGTGTAAAAGTGTTGCTTGCAATATTAGATTTATTATTTTTATTATTTATTTAGTAAATTTATTTATTGAAACTTAAAACAAAACTGCAGTATTAGTGCCTATAGAACTAACGTCGATTTCCTTTTACTTGTTATTTCTTATGTGTTTCAGTAACTTTGGACTGGATTAGTCCATTTTCTGATTAACATACTATGATCAAAGTAAAAAGCAGGATTTAGCACTATGTAATATCCTCTTAAGACAGCCTTTATGTGTAGTTATACAGTATATATAAATAAGAAGAGACTCTCAGGAAAGCCTTCAGAAGTGCATCAGCTCTGAGATTATACTCCCAGGCTGATGTATGTTTCCAGGATATCAGTAAACAGCCCATAGATGTATGAAATATAAAAATTTTAAATAACTATTTCATTTTGATTTTTTTTTCCCATTAAAGAAAGTAGTTAAGTATCCTCACTTATCTCTCTCTCTCTCTCTGTTCGCATTCTTTTCCTTCTCCTGGGAGGGGGGACAAGAATACCACCCTGTATTTCCTTGCTTATCATAAAAGTTGACTAAATGGAGTGAAGCGAGGGGGCTGGAATTCCGATTTTATATTTTTCTCCTGTGAACTGTCAGGTATTTGAGAGTTCTGGTAGGTAAGCTATAACCAGAACCCTAGTTATTGGATTCCTGAATGTGTGTGGTTGTGGAACGAATAAACGTATAAAGAAAGAATTTGGTAGCATGTGTTTGAGAAGGTAAGTGGATGTGTTACCAATGAGACAAAGGAAGATGCGTGGGTGTGTTATGTGATAAACACTCCCTTTTGTATAGTAGCAATGTATGTGTGCATGTGTTGTTGTTTTTTCCAGGTTCATACAGCTCCAGCACGACTTTGTATACCTCTATATTATTCAGTTTAACATAGAGAAATCATAATGAATGCCATAAGCATTTAATTGAAAGATAAAATACAGAGGAGGGGATTTCCATCTCCCTTACTATTCCCCATTTACTCGACTTTTATGACACAAGTGAATATTACTCTATAGGTCAGCAGTATTTCTCTTCAGTTGTTCCTTGTAGGCTATTTGGCACTGTAGCTTTCTCTGCAAATATATAATTGTATGTGTTAGATTAGATTCTTTGTATTATTAAGCGTTTTAAGGATTTTTATTTTTGTTCAAGTAGCAAGTTCAGATATTGAGAGCACCTGATAGAGGAAGTAAGGATATGCTAGAACTCAGGGTCGCCCAACTTTTACCATACTGAGGGCCACATTATACGATATCCTTGATGCCATGGGCCACAAAAGCAGCTGAATATTCAAAATATAATTCCTGTCGCAGTGCTCAAAGGCTATGTAAAGTAATTTCATGGGCCACATTGGCTCTTGGGCCTGGGGTTGGACTACCCTGTCAGACCAAGCACCCTGAAGACTTTCTCTCCCTTCCCATCCTCTTAGAAATTTGTTAATATAAAGGTTGTAGGCATAGTCTGTGTGTTATTCAGTTGCCGATTATGAGAATTCTTGATATAGCATTGAAAATAACTTTTATTTGTTTCAGAGTATATCTTTGGGAGTAATTCTTATGATAACATGTGTTTTCTTTAAATAATTCTTAATGTTATTTTAATTTGTAACCTTAAAATATAAAGGATTGATTTTTGGCAATATGACAATAATTTTAGATATGAATTCTTTTTTAATTATTTAAATATTTGATCTGGACCAATAAATTTGTGACAATTTTTTTTGTAATTAGGCATAGACACCATATTATATGAATATATTGCCTTATTCCTGCATGATTAAAATTTATTTTCTTAACACATGCAGTTTTAGAAAATATCTTAGGTGGTAATTGCTATCATAATAGATTTATAAAAACTTTTCTTTATTAATGATTATCTGTTTATTAATGATTAGTTGTTTATTAATGATTAGCTGTAAAACTAGTGTGACTTCTGCCTTATTTTTGTCCCCTTTCTTTCTGCTAGCAGTAACTTCCTCAGCTGAGCCGATAGCTGATATGGCACAGGAGCCCACTCTCCTCACCTGTCTGTCTCCTCCTCCCCTTCACCTGTCTGCAAATCCTGAGGATGACCTCCTGCCTTCTGCTGCTTTGTCTGTGCCTTTAGATGTTCCACAGTCCGGTGTGTCCCTTATTCCGCCTTTGCCGCTCTCTCCTGTTAGCACTAACTGCTCTAATATTGGTTATGGGGGAGCCTCTTTACTGACCCAAAATAACCCATTGTATAGGTCATACGATGAAGTCAATGGATCGCTTGAAGATTTTGCCAGAGATAGGTACGATCAGGACTCACTCGACGGTGCTGTTGTGGGCGATAGTGAAGGCGATACAGACAGCACGAGTGACGAGAGACAGCATATTGAAAGCTGTAATGACGAAAAACCTGGAACCCATTGGTCTCCTTCATGCGAAGATCGGAACATCAGAGCTGCGCGGGTGAATTGTCCTCCCAAACCTATAGGCAGAAAGTATTCAAGTGGATTCAGTAGCAACAGCGATCTCTCAGATGAAGATCATTTTGCTGACTATGACGAAGTTTATGATCCTTCAACTAGTCATTTTGCTGCCCAGTTGACAAAGTCTATTAAGGAAAAACTCTTGAGTCCCAAATCAAAATGGGATGATGAAAAGCAGCATAGACCTGGTATTGTTCAATCATCTTTTGAAGCCTCTACTACTTCTTCCTCTGCAGGTGCTTCTAAATCAAATGGTGGTGGGAGTGCAAAATCTTTATTAGTAAGAACACTTACTTTGCCTCTTAAATATGCTGCTCAACGTAGGCAGAGCCTCACCAGAGTGTTTTCCCGTTCTCAGCCAAACACCCCAATTTTACCCCGCAGAAATCAGGTCACAAGGAGCTATATAAGACCGGATCAGATCAATCGAGCTATCGTAAATGCACCTCTGAATCCATGCTGGAACAGGCAGAAAGACTGGGGGAGACTAGAGAAATCCTCTCCAGAGCTGTCTAATTGTTTTGATAATAAAAGAAAAAAGTTGCAGTCGAAAAAGAGCTCAGCTGGAAAGCCTCCTAAAGCACCAAGCCCACAAAAGTCACTAGCTCGAAAGTCTTCGACTTTAATACGTCAAGCCTCATTCAAGTATCCCTTTCCTAGTCGAGTTGATCAAAACATTCATAGTGTACAGCATAACAAACCTGTTCTGGAACCTTGCGCAACGTGCGCTCGTAATGTTGCCGCAAACATCCAACATGCCTCTATATGGGCTGAGGTAGAAAACCTGCCCAGAGGGTATTTGAGTAGTAATGAAGAAAAATCACATAGGAGGCGTCCATCTAGAGATGACTGCAAATTACAATAAGCTTCTAGATTTTAACCTAAGTAATTGCTCAGGCTAAAAGTATTAAACAGCTCGGATCATAATACAAGTAATATTTGTTCATAGGTGCTGCTTGAGATGTTATATAACCACCTTTAATCAAGTGCCTAACAAATATGAAACTTGCTTTGCAATATTAACAAAAGACAACTAATCCTTTTCCATATGCTTAGACAGAGACTACTGACCTAGTACTCATGTATATAGTGTACCACAAAAATTTTTGTGAAGTTTTACTAATACTTTATATAGATACTGTATATATATACTCACGTTTTTTTACAGGATACATGCCTTTTATCCTCTTGTTTCAGGTGATGGTATCTGGGGGACATGTTTCAATTGTTGCATATTTAATGTAAAACCAGTAAAAAGTTTTATCTTCCAAATTTTTCCTGAATATACAGCATGTTGTAACCAGTCAAGTGACATTAACCATTGTTCTTTTTCTCTCCTTCTCTTTCTAGACTTCGGTGACGTGACGTTGACAATGCCTAATTCTCCCAAAATACAAAATGTCAATTCCAATCCCAAATTCATTATTCCAACATCTTCCACAAACAGCCCGGCTAACTCTTCACCTGTTAACAGCAATAGTAATGACATTCAACACTGTAGGCACACGCATACTTCCGTCACTTCTTCCAACACCTCCTCTAGCACAGATCATGTACCTGCCACTACTCAAACGCCTCCTCCTCCTCCTCCCCCTATTACTCGTGCCACTGCCAACAACAACAACAAAGGGGAATTGACAGATGACGGGGAACCACTGTACGACTCGGTGGCTTCGGAAGATGATTACACGTACGTTGAGATACACAGGAAGCTCGAACAGCAAAAGGCTATTTTGGCGGAACAGAGCAAGCAACTACGAGAATCAGTGAGTATGAGGATCTGTGTTCTCACATCTGGCTTTTTCCAGATATGTCAGGTTTTATTAATAACAAGGATTTGTATGTATAGTGGGTATCTATAATAATATGTAAAATTTTGAGCTTTCTACTAATGCTCTTATATAAAAGTTTCATAAGATGGAAATCTACCTATCCTCATATGCAGTTATTTGTGTAATTGAAAAAGAAAAAATCTCTGCAAATTTCTAAAACAGGGAATGAATGTACCATACTGAATGTGTCTGTTCATTGTGTTGCCTCTTCCCAACCTCACCCATGGCCTGTTTTCGCATTTATTTTTCCTTCTTCTCCAGACGTATAATTTACTAGTACATATTCTGTTATGGGTAAATAATAAAACATCCCCTAACTGACCCTCACCAGATTTGGAACTTACAATGTAAACACACTCCTAATGTAGGTTAGCCCATTTGTACCTATCAATCATTACCATATTACAGCTGAAGTCTTTTGAATTTAATTTAGATTGGCCAGGACAGTTCATTATTAAGTCTTCCCTCAGTTAGGGTTATTTTTCTGTTCCTACATTTACACTGAATATTCTGGTGTATTCATTACACTACTCATAATATCCCTTCGCTTCTGAAAAGTTACAACACTCTCCCTCTTTGTTTCTCTGTGCTTTATGGTTCTAGGTGCTGGAGCCGATGAGGGCAGTTTCCTTTGCCTGTCTTGGTATAACTCATAAAAAGAAAATTCTGTAGGAGGCATTCATAATATTCAAAATGATCCAATATTTTTGCACTTTGATAGTTTTTGTGTTAAGCAATGGTTTAAAGCTGTAACATGTTTTGGTCACATCAAGAGTAATACTGTAAAATATATAGGCAGTCTCCTTACTATAGAATGGTTTTGCCTTTATAGTGTATGCTACTTATATCTTTTAATGTTTTTAATACTCCCTGAAAGGGTGAAAGAATACCTCCACTTGTTCCACTGTGTCGTAAAAAGTAAACTGAATAGGCAGAGCAAGGGGGGGGGGGGGGGGCTGGGAATCCTCCTTTGTATTATACTCCCAGAAAGAGGCAAGGTTACTGGTTTGATTCATCCACCCCCATTAAAAGGGGGATTATGACTTGCTGATGGATAGATTAATGCTAACATTTTGTTTCTCCGTTTGACATGGTGTTATTCATAGTATTTTATTAGCTAATGTTAAAATATGTTATCTCAACACACTTTTTTTTTTAACTGTTAAACATACTGCGTGGAAAGCTTTTCCATTCATTCTTATCAACATTCATCAATTTTTGTATTAAAGATATAACCATTGTTTTATTACTCAAGTTTGATTATACTATTTCCTGGTTCTACATTGGGAAGGGTGCCATTTTCACAGCTTCTTTCTATTTTTAGAACTATTTAAAAAGTCGTACTTGAACTTTCTTTCCCATATGCCCATTTTTTCAGATGACCTCTTATATATAGAATAACCTTGGGTCATTCAAATATCATTATATCAACTGTTTTATCTTTTTTATTTTTTAAGTGTACTGCCACTGTTCTGTGGAGTACTTTCTATTGTTTTTATTATAGAATAACATTACCTGTAAAATGGTTTTGTTTTGTGGTCTTTTTGTGAATATATCAATCGTGGCTTATAAAAATACACTCTAGCTATTGTTCTTGTTACTAAATAATAGTTAATGTTTATTTCAGTTACTGTTTATTTCACCCAAAATTTATTGAAAATTATTAAAAATTTCGTTTTTCAGTTCATTATTTTTTATATTTATTTATTAGTAGAGCTTATGCAGATAATCTTTCACTATGGACCCCATGTACCTAATGGTGTACTCTTATAGCAAGTTGTATTGACAGAGGCTATGACATATTTGTCACCAATACCCTCCCTATTATATAGTTCAGTGGTAGAGTGTGAGAGTCTAGAAGTGACTAATGTAAGCTTAATTCCCCCAGTTCCAGCATATCTGTGACATGCCCATTCGATTGGGGACTGACTATGGCACATGAAAATTTCATATATGTACCCTCTTATATTTTTATGAGATGCTGAAGAAGAGATATGGCACAAACAATTAAGTGCATTTTGGAAATCATATTAATGGAGTGATTTTTAATTATTCCATAGAGTTTCTTACTCCTTAAAGTTTAGCTTAAGGTTTGCAATATTTTTATGTAATTATTCTCAACTTTTTTTTTATGCGATATTTTTATGTAATTTTTCTCAACTTTTTTTTTAAGCGATATTTTTATGTAATTATTCCCAACTTTTTTTCTTTCTTTTTTGCATACCGTATATTTATAATATAGTACAGTAAAGTGGAATAATGCATAGTCTCGAGAGGTTCGTTTCTGTCTTATGTATGGAATATTGGTGACAGGTTTGTAATGTTTTTCAGTAATTAAGCCGCTTATCGTTGAAAGTTTTTCTTTTGATGTACTGGAAAATCTTATTTTGACATCTTATATGTGAATAAAATAACACAGTGGTTAAAGTGCTCTACTCAGGAAGTGACAAACCTATTGTTCAATCCCACTGTGGGGCATTAGGAAGGGCTCCCAGCCTTAATTCCCCAGCTAAAACCCGTTTGTGTCCACTCCATTCAGATGGATAATAATAGAGGCAAAAACTATATTAATAAAAATTGTCACAGAAATAGAAACATGTTTTTGAGCTTTGAGGAATTATTCTAGTTAGCAGTAATAGAGTTTTAACTGTGAAAAAAATAGTGTTGTGAAAGTGGAATATTAGTGTGTGTATTATGGATCAATGGGAATGTAATTATTATGTAAAATAAGTTTGGAAAATGCATGGATAAATGAGGCTGTAAGCATTGTTGTTATTATTTAGTGTTTCAGCTCTTTGAATCATATGCAAATTACAAATACTCCCCAACTTACGAATGAGTTAGATTCCAGAAGTGTGTTCGTAAGTAGAATTTTTCGTAAGTTGTGTTCAGGTCAATAAAAGTACTGTACAGTACATACATATGCAGTCCTGTACAATACTTAGGCTAAAGACACTTAGCTGCTACATAAATCAAAAGTATGCAGTATTAATTAATTTCAATACAGTACAGTACAATAATGTATACATTAATACATGGGCAGAAGTTTTGTTCATACCTGTGAATGTTCAAATTCGATTGTTTGTTTACCCGGTGTCACTCATAAAAAGAAAAAAAATTAGGGGAGCTTATAATGAAGGTGTATAGATATATGTTTATTTTCAAGTACAGTACAGTGAATTCTATTCAGTTAGTTTTAATTAGAAAGTAAGTTATTACTTGCTAAACAAGATTGCATTGGAAAAATAACATTGAGCTGAATTACTAAAAATTTTAAATTTAATAGCTAATTTCCTCAAGTTTTTATAATACATATTTCAATATTATTTGAATGTTGTGGATATTTTTCATATTATATAAACTTCAGGAAGAGGAATATACTGTATAGGTGAAATCGTCTTTTCGTGGTAAATTTTTTTTTCAAATTAGTTTATGTAGAACCGTAGACTGCTTGATTCGGGAATCCACTGTGGGGCCTTAGGGAGGGCATCTAGCCTTAATCCCCCGGCTTCATGTCTGTGCCCACCCCTATTCAAGGGGACCAATTATGACACACAAAACTTTGCAGACAGCCTGTAGTGTAAATACAAATCACTTACATGTGGAATTTTATTTTGTCATTTCTCTCACGTTAGAACCTTTTATGGCTGTGTCTCTGCATAAATTAATATATGACTTTCTTACGTTGTGAACTTTATAAATTTTTATATTACCTAGGAACACATATCATTAAAATCAGACACCTTATTAAGGCAGTGTAGGTTTGCGTGAGTTTTTTATTTTATTTTTTATTTATTTTTACCTGTCCATCCCAAAGTCAAACAGGTTTTCAAACCCTCTGGCTTTGGTAACTCATGACTTCTCTCTGTCATTCTTTGTCCATGACTCATCAACTGTAACTTGTATATTTGTGTATTTTCAGACTTTCTCTTGTTTTGCTTATGCAGTTATATTCTCCTATGTGTCTTTGCTATCCTCACTGTAATAAGGATATTTTTCATGACTGTCTTGCTATTTTATTTTATTTTTGTATTATTTCATGACCATGGTACCAACACTGTTTGATATCAGTGACCTAAATGACCTTGGCTTTTAACTGGTCCTGATACCTGCTTCTTTCTAACCACCTGGGTGTAGCGTCTTCCTTTACCCCCCTCCTCCTTTCACCCGTTCTAATCTACCTCCTGCAAGCTTGTTGCACACGACTTGCAGTCCTCCATCCCTACCCCACCCCCTACTTACCTGTGGCTTAGTTAGGGCAGGTACAAGAGTAGCATATCGTAGTAGTGTTGGGTAGGTTGAATGAGGCCCCGGTTGAGTTGTGTACCCTCTAGCTGTGAGCATTGCCCCCTTTCATCTTCTTATGCAGTACATTCCCTACTTAAGTTACACGCTCATCATTATCTTTTATTGAATTATTTGGTAAATGAGTCTGTGAAGTTTTGTTGTGCTTTCTGGTGCTTTTAAAGAATAAAAATTACTTTTCTTGCTGGTTGATATTGTGATGTGTACTGAAAATTTTGATTTAATATCGGATGTTGTTTATACGATGGAAAAGGAAATTGCTAATGTTTATCAGTGTATGCAAAATTTATCTAAGAAATAGCTGGAAAAATTAGAAAGTTTTGAGGAATGTGAAATGTTAGTATATTTGTGAAATGGACTCATATTTTGTGATTTTCAGTAATTTACAGATGTTTGTTTAATAAATAGTATGTTATCAAGATATTTTTCTGTATTGAAACAAGGAATGGATAAAAATGTTTGTTGTAATTTTTTTCCATTGATATTACAAATCAATATCTAAAACAGTTTTCTCTTTTTTGTGGCTTACAATGACTCATGTACCTCCTCTCGTCATTATCCTCACCTTTTAGTTTCTGTTTATAGGACATGTAAAGTAAATATATAATTGGAAAATACCTCTTGCAATTTTTAAACTAATACATGCTTTGAAACTCAAATTGTTTGAGCTTTTATTACTTCATGAATTTGAGAGTGTCATTTGATCTTTGAGAAAACAAATTGGTGTGTGTGTTTTTTTTTTAAGTAAAATTTCAATTGTTTTTCTTCGTTATTTGTATTTGAAGGAATGACTTAATTGGGAAAGTGCTTCCTGTATTTTGAGAGTATTACATGCATTAAGAAAATTAGTTATATTTTCATTTATCATCTTACATATTACAATGCATTATAGGAAAGTATTTTTTATGGTAAATGAAGTTATTTTATGGGTCTTGTTTCTTTTCTTTCTATTACTAACATTCTGTATGTTTTAGAATGTAATTTAGTTTTTTTTTTAATGTGAATGAGATTAACTTTATAATTTGGAAAAAATACTTACGATTTGGAAAGTAATTCGAGTATGTGCTTTGAAAAAGCAAAACGACTTGTCAGATCCTTTTAAAGTTTCGATTATTTGTATGGTATATTTAAAGAGAATCGTTTTTCTTTTAATGTGCCAGTGAAGTAATTATATAATGATGGATATATATCTTACATTTTGGAGAGTCACGTAAGCACATAGAAACAAATTAGTTCAGAGTGTGTATAACTGCATATAAGTTTTGTATCTTTTACCTTGTACGATTAGAATAGAAGAGATAACATTATTATGTATACTGTACTCTGTAAATTAGTTCATTATGTGTATAAATTTGCAGTCTATGGAAGGTGATTCCCCACCAATGGAGTCTGCCGTGAGTGTCGAGGAATATTTCGTGATGAAGGAGAAGTTGGAGACGAGCGAAGCCAGAATACAGGAGCTACAGAGCAATAATGCTGAAATGCGTTCAAGACTTGACGAACTTTGCAGCACTGTAAGAATATTGTATATCGGATTTTTAAAGCAATTTTGTTTTCTTTTATGTTGGAAGCTGTAGTCAAATTAGTCTTTGTATAGGATATGCTTCACTAAGGTTAAAGGTCCCTTGATTAAATACAGAAACTAGGGTCAGCAATACCACTAGTCTTACTATGTACCTTATAGCCAGGGCCAGAGCACCCTCTCAAATCACGTGAACTCAGTGATCTCCACGCTATGGCTGAATAATCAGGTACACCGATAGGGAATCACCAACCCCCAATTAATGACACAAATTAAGTGGAAAAGACATGAGACAGTGAAAGCTAATCCAACCCTGGGCTAGAATTGTACCTAGGGCCAGTATATCACCAGCCTCAGACACTACCACTGCTCCACAATGTAGCCTCCTGTTGTTCTTTATTTGCCATTTTATTTGTAACTAATAATCCCCATTATGAGGATGGAGGTTGAAGCTTAGGAGCACAGGCTGGTATGGGTCATATTGCATACATCTGTTTTACAATTAGATTAATATTATTATTAGATTATTTAATTATTAATAATATTGTTAAGGAAATACTTGACAACATAGACACACATCTCACCACCTTGGAAACTTTCGAACCACCAAGGTGATAAAACAAACCAAGAGGTATAACCTCTAACCTACGGGCTGTTCTTTGAACAAGGGCCCGTGCCAACACAAGGTTGGCTGTAACCTCAAACAACAACAACAGATTAATATGTACATAATCACATGAAAACCTCCATGTCGTTTTTGCTACATTGGGATTTTTTTCAGTCATGTTGTTAAGTTTTGTTGTTAGTTATAATTTATCTCTCTCAACGCAAAAAAGGAAATACTTTTAATCAGATTACCAGAAATAATAATGTTGAAGGAGATTTTTTCATGAACATTTGACTGAATCTTATTCATCACCAATTCAGGTTAAATCCTTACGAGAGGAAAATGTTAACTTACGCTCAATGTACAGCAGTGGGAGCAGTGGCATTGGACCTCCGTATCATTCGAAACCAGCGCCGTCATTTTTTCCCCATCATAAACAGTACACTCTTCACAACGGAGATGTGGATCCTGCTGTAAGAATTTTTTCCTTTTATGACATTTACTGTGAATATACATCTTGAAGCATATTTGTTGACAAACATATAGACATTTCCTTAACGTCTTATGTATGAAATAAGAATTCACTTAGATAGCATATTGCTTTAGCTTTCTTAGAAAGCTAGAGTGTGAAACCAGGACGGGCAAAAGAAATTGCCCTCATCGGGCCTGGATCTTAAGAACACATAGAGCAAAGAGAAATGGAGATAGGGAGTGTTGTGACTTGTCATATGTGAGGAGATAATAAGAAGTGTGTAACAAATACGAAAGAATATTTGGTGTATATGTAGGCATAGAAACAGAACCGTAACTGAAGGAAAACTTAGCATTAAGCTGACCTGGTCAGTCCTATTCAAGTCCAAAGACCTTCAACTGTAGTATCACAATGGGCAGCTGGTATATACAGTATATGTATTGCATTGCATGCAGCTGAGACTTGAATGAAAGAGAGGTAGAATGCAGCAGACTGAATTTAGTGGAAATGAGGTGTGTTAGAAGTATGATAAGTGTCTAATATTAATAAAATGAGAATTGCTGAGGTGAGGCAGAGAAGAGGTTTGGAAAATGATAACTTCGACCAGTGAGTGGTGAGGTGGTTTGGACATACTGAAAAAATATGAGAAATAACGAAGAGTTTCAAGAGCGGAAGTATGATTTCTTAAGTAATGTTCAAATTAATAACATATCATTTATCATTAGATGTACAGTATATTATATATAACAAGGACAGTACAGTATATCATTCTTTAAATATGACTGGAAGAAGTCTTTGAGTTTATTTTATTTAATTTCAGGTAAACATGCGCAGTGCTTGTCCTAGTCGATGCCCATCACAGAGGCCCTTCAGTATGTTTGAGGCCCGTCAGTGCCCACCAAACGCTGCTGGGCCAGGTTACGGCACTGACCAAGCAAGAACCAATTCGTACCAGTTGAAGAATGTTGTTAGTAAAAAAAAATTATTTTTTATATTTTCAGTTTTAAATAAAACAAAAATGGATAATAACCTAGATTTGAAATTAGTCTTAACATTTTACAACATTTAGAAAGTTTTTCTTTGAAATACATAATCATATTTGTAACATACATGTAGAGAGCTAGATTCGATAGCAATTTGCTCTTATCTGTAGTTGGTGTCCCTATCATTGTTTTATTTCCAGCGTGTGTCTGGGGAGTACGACAACACTCGATC
>JAXCGZ010018980.1:50000-102500 GCA_037179515.1 Halocaridina rubra | reverse complement strand
CAAATATTTCAAATAGAGAATCAATCAAGCAATACATATTTGGTCACTGGGTGGGTGTTGCGTTTTTTGAGAGCTTAATCTTCACTGATGCCTAAGTTTGTCTTCAGCTAACCAGTATGCAGAAATTTTCCTGCCTTCTGCTGCTCATGATGTATATCAGCTTAGAACCAAAAACTTGTCAGTGAAGTTATTTATTGGACTATATCTCCTTTATTCATCTTATAGATAAAAATCATATTTTGCCCCTGGCTGGGACTTGAACCTTAGACACATAATTAGTGTGTCAGTGTGCCATCAACTACACCACTCAAAGTCTAAGAGAAAAAGCTAAAAGTCTAAAAGAAAAAGCAAACCTCACAGCTAACTGCTATGCCAGGGTATGAATGCAGTTTTTTTTTTTTTTTTTTTTACACCAGGACGGACCAAAAAAAAAAAAAAAATAAATAAATAAAACAGCCCTCATCGGGCCTGGGCACGAAGAATACATAAAGAGAAACAGAGATGGAGAGTGTAATGACTTGTCAGATGTGAAGGGATAAAAGATGTGTGATGAATATCCAAGAATATTCAGTGTAGCTGTAGGCATAGAAAAAGAACCGTAACTAAAGGAAGACTTAACATTGAACTGGCCTGTACAGACCTATTTAAGTTCAAAAAACCTTATTCATATTACAACTTCTTCCCAACTTCACTCATGGATTCATTTCGCATTTAATTAAAATCCCATGCTCTATAGGCATCAGTAATAATTAAATAAAACACATTAACATATATTAATGAGGTTGGGAAGAATCGGTAATATGAACAAAAGCATTCAGACAGAATGTGTTCATTCCTTAGCATAGCAGTTAGCTATGAGGTTTGCTTCTGCTAGACCTTCAGTGGTGAAGTTGGTAGCACCTTGGCACTAATTATGTGTCTTAGACTTGATTCCCTCCAGGGAAAAAATATGATTCATTTTCACATACGTTAATGTGTTTATTTGAATATGAAATGTTGATTATTGATGCCTATATAGTATGGGATTTAAATTAAATACACAAACGAAGCCATGAATGAGGTCGGGAAGAAGCTTGAATATGAACAAATAGCATTCATGGATATGAATTTAATTCTAAAGCGAATCCATGATTGAGGTTTGGAAAGAAAGCGTTCATCTCCTAGCATAGCATTTGGCGGTGACGTTTGTTTCTTCTTTTAGACCTTCAGTGGTGAAGTTGGTAGAGCCTTGGCACACTAATTATGTCTTAGGTTTGAGTCTCACTCAGGGGCAAAATATGATTCATGTTTGCACATATGTTAATGTGTGTATTTGATTACCATATAATATCTTCCATTCACTAAATGAGGGCAGCATATTGAAAAAGCTAGCAGTTAATATTTTTTATTTTATTGTATTCGCAAAAAAATTATGTAATATCTTATATTTTTGTAAGTTTGCTTGCCAAATTTCATAGTTACAAAAGTATAAAATAATTCTAATAGTTGCTCATTTTATATGATTATCTATTTAAAGTAATGATGTATCTGTTGCTGATGCATTTAATGGTGACATTTTTTTTTTTACCATTTTGGAATTAAAGAAAAATGTAATTTCGACATATATAGATGATAAGCGCATTAAAATATAATTATTTCATAATGATAGACAAGATTTTATTTTTCTAAAGGAGAGATGGTTTCTGAACTCTTATACTGACATGAACATTTTGGTGCGGTTCATAACTAGGGATACAATATCCTTGTGATATTCAGTACCTGATATGCAAGTTTGTCCTCTTGAATTCGTAATTAACATAAGTAATTAGTATAAAAAAACTTTTTTATTCTGTTGTATTTACCTTCTTTGTATATCTTTGCTGCAAAGGCAGTGCCCATTGTTCATTTGCAAAATGTAATTCGGAATAACGGTTTCATAGGAATAAAATGTGGGAAATCCTTCGGGTAGATTAATATTGACAGTATTCTTCTTTCTTTCCATTGCTATCATTTGCTTCTTAATTATTAATTCTAAGATCACTATTTTGTATTTTTTTTTTTTTATACATTTTAATATTTAGTTACTGTTCTTCAGAGTCGGTGCCCTCCTGGGGTGCAGGGAGGACTGCGCCAGTTGGTGAGCAGTGCAGTGAGGTTGCAGAAAGAATGCATTGGACACTTAAGTGGCCAACCAAATACCTTAGATCCAAAGTTCGTGACTCAACAAGTCATACAGTGTGCTTACGATATAGCAAAAGCTGCCAAGTTGCTAGTAACTCATTTCCAGTAAGTTTATTGAAGCATTTTTTCCCTTTTTAACTTCACAATTTAAGTAATTGATTTTTAAAGTCACGAGACTTCATGAATACGATTATTGATTTCGTATCACTGACGTTGGGTTTTCGAAGTGTACGTACACAATAGCTGTCGTTTTCCTTACCACGTTTCGGTAGGTAATGCGCACAGCGTACGTAAATAATTGATTTTTTAACGATGTAAAATTGTATGCATAGAATATCAATGCTGTATAATTTCTTCGTGGGTTTTCGAAGTGAACGTTCACCACAGCAGTGTTGAATCCCCTGCCACGAGATAAGTCGTGCAATGACACATGCCAATACATACAGTACTCTGATTTCAGTTTTTCCCATCAATAATAACTGCATCTTGGTGTGTCAAGTCATTGGAAGCAACATCCCAAACTGTGTTCTTGTGCCTTTCAGGTAAAGCCTTTTTCAAAATATCCTAACCTGGTGTGCTTCATATATAAAAGAAATTTATGTAGTTATATACAGTTGTGTGCTTGCTTAGGAAAGTGAATTTTTTTTGTTTAACGTTCCTGAGTAAATTATATTTCTTGAGCCTGTATATGACACAAGTGCTGTTTGAAATTAATTTATTTAGTCTTCCAGATTTGTTACTTCAATGTTATCATTGTCATATTTTATTTCATGATAATTTGATGACATAGTCAGCAGAATTACATTTTGCAGTTATATGCATTGCCAATTTTCAAAGACTGTATATTTAGTACGATATAGTCAGGCATTTGAAAAGTTTCAGTTGCTGGCTAAAGTGGATTTTATTTTATCATATTACTGTATTTAGTCTTGTTAGAGGGAGCTGCAAACTTTTTTTCGGTCTTCCAAATAGCATTCATGCTTTATATATATATATATATATATATATATATATATATATATATATATATATATATATATATATATATAATTGTTACTTGAAACTATGTCAGCTTTAATTGATTTTTAACTTGAAATTGGGTTAGGGTAAGAGATACTTCAGTAAAATAGGAATAATAGCATATAACCTAACATTTTTAAAAATTCCATGTTTGTTATGTATTGTAGCTTTTAAATATCAGATGTTGTACAGAAAATTGATTTTCACATATGTGTTGATGATAATGTTAAAAAAAACATATGCATTTATTAGGTAATTTGCAGTGTTGAACTATATAGACCTCTAATTTACATGAAAATGATTTCAATGTATGTGTAAATAATGTATGACTAATTATAATCATAATTGGTTTTCTAATGATGGCAGCCAACAATTTCTGTTATTTAAGTGTACAAATTATAATTAAAAAAGAAATGTTAATATTGTTGTAGTAACAACCAGTTATGAGGTAGCTTCAACCTTGCATATATGAATTTTAAGAATGTCCTTGGAATTCACCTTCCCAGTATGGTGCATAATAGCTCTGTTGTCTCACGAAAAGCTTCCTTTCAGCTGAATTCACCTTCCTACTCTGGTGAATAATAGCGTCATAGTCCGTGAAAATCTCCCGTTCAGCCTAAGATAGATTTGTCCTAATCTCGACAGTTAGTTGTGCTTTCAACCCAATTGAAAGTTTTTCCTATTGAGAGAATTACAAATTATATGCAGTTTTTGGATAGTGAGTTCTGGTTGAATATTCTCTTTACTTGTTGTATTTCATTGAGTACATCAAATTGTTATTGTTGTTCATGTTATGTGTATTAAATCCTCTTTGAATGGGGGTGGACACAGACTGGGTGGAACTTGGGAATTAGGTTTGATGCCCTTCTAAATGCCCTGCGGTGGCCTTAAACACCAAAATGGCAATCATAAATGCTGATATTGAGGTGGTTTCTGTGGAATATATTGCTTATTAAAGATTGATAATGGTGTGCTTTAGTCTTCGCTATTGCCACCTTTTGGGAAGGACAGAATAGTAGGCAGTGTTTGATAATGGAAAGGGGGTAAGAACTAAGGGTTATACCCAACTTCAGTATGTTTTAAGGACAAAATATTCTGAACTGAAGGTGATCTCTGGAAATTATAAGTGGGCTGGGTGGGGAATGTGTAGGTGAAGTTTTTTTTTTTTTTAACCAACCCTTTGTCTGTGTCTAGGTTAACAAGCCAAGCAGCCGTCTCACCACTGAAGTCACCACCCAGGGTGATGATTGGAGTAGTGGTGATGTAACTGTGGAACGTAGTTGTTAGGCACTGTGGGAGGATGTATGTATGTGTGATTGTTATATCATAAGTGTTGCTAGTGCATACTTTGATTGTATTTCTGAGGTACCTGTAGTATTATGTGAAGGAGGGATTTTGCGTGTGCACTGGTATCAATAAAGTTTATGGATATGAATACTAGGGTGATGACTCCACTGCCAATCCGATCCTGTGTAATAATGGTGAAGTTATGAAATGGTGTTTTATTTGTAGTGTGGTTAGTTCTTGCAAGATGGAAATATGTATATTGTGTTATTTGACGAAGTGTGTGCACTATTCTTTATTGTATATACCATCAGTGTTAAACTGTAATGTTGATGTGATTATTGTATTAGGTGCTGCAGCAAGGGGGTGAAGAGGGTTTGTATTGGAGAGAGGCAATGGGAGAAGCTTGTAATAATGATTGAGGTGAGGTTTTGGGAATGTTGATGGTGTGGGATGGCTGGGCCGATTAGGGAGAAGGATTGTGGAAGTAGTAGGGGATGGGTTTGAAGGAGACCGTAGAGAAAATTGTAAGTATGTCCAAGTGTTTCATTTTAGTAAGTGTTGTATATGTGAAAGGAGTCCATTTTCCTCAAGAGTTGCAAAAATATAAATATTAAGTGTCGGCTCGAGTGATTGGTGTGGAGCATGTTGGGCAAAAGTTTGTAGTTGGGTCCTGTGTTATGCTTGATGTCTCCATCTCAAGAGAGTCTTCAAGAAATAATCGCTAGAGATTCATTTGTCGGTGTAGAAAAAATTTGTGTGTTGTAGGGAGGGGGGCTATAATACTTTCTTAGTGTTCCTCTGCGTGTCGTAATAGTCGGCTAAATGGGCAGAGCGAGGGGCCTGGGAATCCCCTCCTCTGTATTTTCTCTTTCTAAAGAGTCAAGAGCATTTTGCCTTGACTCAGCTCGTGTGTATAGATAGATAGTGTGTTGTAGAAAGAGATGAGGTAATTGCCTGGATTACCAGGTTCTCTTGCCCTGTAGTTTTGCTTCCTTTTCTGCTCCTCTTCTGATTTGCAGCTCCTTTGGGTAGACCTATGACAAAGACGCTACAACTTTAGTTCTTGCTGTGGTTGTCACTTCCCAAAGCTGCCTTGGTAAACAGCCTTGAGTGGACCTGAAGTGGCAGTGTCATTGTTCTGGGTAAATCTTCCCGAACTGTAAATTAGAAGAGCAGCAGCAATAGATGCTACACTGCCTCTCGTGAGGCACGTGAATAGGGGAGAGGGTTCAGTCACCTTGGGAATTACCTCATCACCTGGAAATATCTAGAGCAACCCAGTACTCAACTACAAACACACTTCCAACATGCTCAACACTCATCACTACGAGCTGACACAGTGTGTGTTCAGTACTGCAATTCAAGTAGAAATTGGATCCATTTCACCTGTTAATATGCAACACTACACAAACACCTGAATCTACTCAGTTGTCCCCTTTACCATACATCAAACCTATCTCCTTTTCCTCCACACCCCATACTTCACATCTGCCCATCCTTCCTACATCCCATGCCTCACCTCATCCATCATTATGATCTTCTCCTAGTGCCTCTCCCATGCCCCTCCTAATCCCCCTGCAACAGCACCTAACACACATCAGTATTCCCGCACAATTTATTACAGATGGCATAAATAAATAAATTAAATATAATATACAAATTGCCATCTTACAAGAAATAAATTACACTGAACTTAAAATGCCCACTTTTCATATCTTCATCACTATTAGACAAGACCGGATTTGTGGTTGTGGACTCATCGCCCCGGTACACAAATCCATTAATTTTATTGACACTATTGCATTAAAATCCCTCCTCCCTCACATGACACTAGCACGGAAATATATTTAACCAAAATATCCAATGGCAATACATCAAACATGACTATCACAAACATCCCAAGAGTTTCTAGTGACTGTCTTCCACAATCACGATATGTTACTAATACACCAATCATCATCATGGGTGGTGACTTCAACGGCAAGATGGCCGCTTGGTTTATTGACAACCCCGATACAAACAGAAAGCTGGTAATAGAAAATCAGAAAACCTTTTCATCTTGGTTAACCCTCACCATCACATATTCACTTATCATCATCTCCAGAGATCACTTTCTGTTCACCAAAACTCTGCCTCATGACATACTGAAGGGTGACCAAAGCCGTAGACTCGGACCACCTCCTTATTATCATCGTTACCAAAAAGCACCACTACAGGTGACAAATGCAATTTCCTAAACTACCAGGCCAGACAGACTTGAGCCACTGCCGAACCTGAGCATTCCCTCAGAAATCTCAGGGAGTGTATGTTGTTGTTGGTATATATGGTTGAAAGCAGTGCAGTTTTCCATATGTTTGATTGTGTAAGGTGTTGTGTTACATCCTGGACAGGCAGTATTGAGAGCTATCTAGCCCCTTATCATAGCTCAGAAGGACTGCATGGTGCCCACATCGATGCCAGGCCAGGTGGCTTCTCTTCACGGGAAAGGAAGAATTCAGAAGGTTTGATGTTAGGCATTTGTAGTTGCAAGTTTTTGTTGTCATTGAGCGATTGGAAGGATGTCAAGGTTACTGTGTATGGATATGTTTATAGAGGCTGGTTTTGGGTGGGCCGGGGAGGGGGGAAGATATTTAGTAATTTATTTATTTATGATTGTGACACCAGGGAAAAAAAGAAAAAAAAAAAGCCTTCATCGGGCCTGGGCACGAAGAAAACAAAATGTAAAGAGAAACAGATGACACGTGTTGTGACTTGTCAGATGTGAAGGGATAGTAAGAGATGTGTTAAGAATATCCAAGAATATTCAGTGTTGATGTAGGCATTGAAAAAGATTAGGACTGTCAAGTTTACTATGTATGGATTTGTATATAGAGGCTGGTTTGGGATGGGAAGGGGGGGGGAAGATATACACACGCACCACCCATCTATCCTATGCAGATGGCATATCACTCACAAGTACACATTAAAGCACGAATACAACTGCAGACTTCCTCCATACCTTTACACCCTACATAAATGGTTCGTCATAAATAAACTCAAAGTAGTCCAGGCAAATTCACAGTTACTCTCCTTGCAACAAAAAAATCCCCTTAAACACACATTCATGAAATCCTTGGAATAATATCCTGTTCAATATAATTTAAACAACATTTCACAAACTGAAAACAAGACTATGATTTCAGGTCACCCATACAATATATGGACACAAGCAAATTACTACAACAGTATACAAATAATATACTCAATGAAGGAAGATGCAAGCTCTGGTTGGACTTTTAACCTCATTAAAACACGTCACAACAACCTATTGACTGTCCTCAAAATCAAAGACCATCTTCACATGAACGGTACATACTGTATATATATTTGCCACAGCCTCAACAAGTCAACTCCACCCGCTACCCTACACGGCAAAACACCCTCACATAGCTATGAACATCAAACAACCCACAGTTCACGATATCACATAAACACTATATTTCCACTCGCCCACCCCAAACCAGGCTCCGCAAGTTTATCCATACCCAGTTAACTTACTGTTCCATCCAGTTTCAAAATATCACAGGTGCATGCACAACCTCTCAACATACTCTTCCCAGTGAAAATGAGTCTACCTGGCCAGCTTGCAATGTGGGTTCCACCCAGTTCTTCTGAGCTATCAATAGATGATGGATGACTTATTCAATGATGCTGTCCTGGATGTAACATATCACCTCATACAACCAAAGACCACTCTGCACACACCCACATACACTAACGGCACAATACATATTCACTGAGAGCTCTGTGGGGAAGCCTGGAATTGATAGTGGCCTTCCTTCATGACTCTGTGCTGCTTGGCCAGGTAGCTTAAGAAATAACAACTTGGGAAAGGCTTCGTAGCTCCTGTAATAAGTTCCACTTTTTATTATATCAAGGTGTCAACTTTGCTGAAACCACATCTGGACACAAGAATGGTGGATTTATTTTGCTTGTGTATTTAGAGGGTGGATAAGACATCACTGAAACTGTAATCCAATACCCATCTCCAAAAGGAAAGACAAAATGAAGATTCTGAGTAACCTACAAAATAAGGTCATACTTACCTAGTGGTACAACAGTACAGAAATGCTAACATGAGTCAATGTAGTGGGAAGAGGGAGAGATTTGTTAACTTACATCTTTTTCTAGTATAGCCTCCAATTATTCAGAGCACTGAACCATCAGGTAAGAGTATTTCCAGTGAACAATCCTTACTATACTACTTAATTGCTTATATAGTACTAAGCCATCCAGTAAATGGGTAATACAGGTGAAGAATGTTTTATGGGACCTTATTCAAATGAAAAACGCTTATTGCTTTTTGATGTACATGACCCATTAATAAATCCGATAAGAGAGATTGCATCCAGATATACTTACTTCAAAATGTCTATTGAAGATGAAAAAAAGGTAAATGGCATTTAAACTTTTAATAAAATAATATATGATAAAAATATATATATTTATAGAAAACTAAGTCTCTTTAGAAATTTTTATACCATACAGCAGGTAGCCTCCACCTCCAGACATGTTGACTTCAGGATGAGTTCGTTGTGGCAGGACTTGGTAATGTCTCAGCCAATTCTCACTCAAACGGAGATTTGTACAGTTAAGGGACTTCAGTTCAAAGTACAGCTCCATCAAAGGCTGCAAAGTGTATTGAAATTCAGCTGAATTAGATATGATAAAAGTGGACATATATGAGGGCAGGGGTCATGGATAATGATGACACCATGCAAGTACTCATTATGGAAATTATAATAACTTTAAACAAAAAGAAAATTCACACCTAAACTCTGGTAGCTACAAGAAGAGCATTTGGTCATGATAAAGAAACCACTACTACAATATTTAAACAAGATACTCGTTCAGTGATAGTATATGCAAGCCCTCCATGGGCTTCTAATCTCACTTAAGAACACCACAACGCCCTACAGTTATACAAAACAAAGCCTTAAAACTACTCAAAGCCTGTACAGCTTTTACAAGTATAGACCACTTACATCAAGAAACCAAAGTCCCAAATGTAAAAACCAACTTGACATGAGACACACAAATATTTGCTGCAGCCTCCACAAACTAAACTCCACCCACTATAGTACATACCAGAACACACACACACCAACAACAATTAAAACAACACCTAGCACACGATGTCACACTAACAGTCATCTCTTCAGCTACTCCAACCCAGCCTCCAGAATTATATCCATATCCAATTAACACGCCGATCCATCTACTCGCTCAGTGACAACACACAACTGCATGCACTGCCTCCTGACATCCATCCTTCCTTGTAAGGCCGGGATTGACTGTGGCAAACAACAGTAAAAAGGTCACCGAAACCAAAGTGCATAATTGGAAAGTTTGAGCACAGACCCAAGGATCATATATCCAACGAGTAACACTAAAGTAACATGAGTACCAAATACTTGAGGGACATAATGAGAAGTACTTCTGTTAGCACTCACCCAGGCTGAGATATAAAGAATATGACAATTTGCTTCCTGGGTGCTCACTGACACAAGGGTCAAGACAGGACTATAGTCAATACTATAGTTGGAACATATGGAATTTGCAAAGGTTTACACGGTGTGTATATATATATATATATATATATATATATATATATATATATATATATATATAGTAGGAAAAAGCCCATTACAGAAAAAAACGAATATATATTTGAAGTACCAATAAATTCGTGATCTTATCTGGGCACCTTCTCAAAATACAATGACAAGAGATACAGCTAGCAAATAAGAACATATGAAAAGAACACAAATAACCCGTCCCACAAGGGAATTTAAGAGGGATAAAGAGGTACCAATCTTTATTACCTGCCGGGGTCAATTGATAATCCCCACACACTGGTCGCAAAGGGAAATAAAATGTAAAGGAAAAAAATAATACTAAAAATAATGAAAATAAAACTAAAAAGATATTGGAGGCCCTATTCACATAAAACAACAATTGCACACACACACACACATACATACATATATATATATATATATATATATATTATATATATATATATATATATATATATATATATATATATATATATATATATATATATATATAAACTGGGGGTCCCCACTTTACATCAGGGTTCCGTTCCTGACAGCTGACAAAGTGGATTTCGATTTAAGTTGGAACAACCAATAATTCGAACCTAGGCCTGAGGAGACTGGGGCAGGTGAGTCTGGAGAGGCAAAAGAACATACAGTACACATTCTACAGAAATAATCTAAGTACTCTTTGTACGATATAGTAAAACTACACTATGTAGAGTATCTATCTATATACGAGAGCCATTTTCTCCTTATAAGGAGAGTGGCTGAGTCAAGGCAAAATACAAAACTGTACAATACAATATGTCTTGTCTTGTGTGGTCGGCTTGCACTCTGGAAGAGGCATTGCAAGGGATGGTAACCACCCCTCCCTAATTATTTCTGCTAACACACTAGGAACTATTTGGCTGCTTTCTCATCACAACTAGCTAGCAGCTTCACTTTACACCCTTAGGTTATGCAAATTATCACAGACTTAAAATAAGTAAACCAATCCCTACTGGCCGCAAACTCTCCACTTTCACTACCTTTTCAGAGCACTTTTACTATTTCAACTTTAATTTCCATGGTGATAGCTTTTCTTTTCTTCATAGCAATGCCATCATAACTATCACCACTACGTTTTGGAGACATAGTAAAGTCAGTAACGAACAAGAGAGCAGATGAAAATGAGACACAATATGGCTGGTAAGAGTAAACTGAGCTGTGGTTCTTCTAATGCTGCGTTACGCCGGATTCTTATACAGCGCTCAACAAACAATTTCGAATAAAATAGTATTTACGACTGTTTGGTATTTTTTTTTTAAATTCAATAGTATCCTTCAATATAAGCAAATACATAAATAAAGCCATTGACTTTATAAATATGAATACAACTGTGCTGCTAGCTGTGTATTCACATGAATTTCAAATAAAATTGTATTTACAGCTATGTTTTTTTTTAAATACAATATAACCAAATAAATAAATAAAGCCATTAACATGATAAATATGAATACAGCTGTGCTGCTAGCTGTATTTCAAATAAAATCTTATTTACAGCTTTTTTTTTTTCATTCAATATAACCAAATATATAAACATAAATAAATAAAGCCATTAACTTGATAAATACAAATACAGCTGTGCTGTAGCTGTTTATTCGTGTGTATTTTGAATAAAATCGTATTTACAGCTATTAGTTTTTTTATTTCAATGTAACCAAATATATAAACAAATAAATACAGTAAATAAAGCCATTAACTTGATAAATATGAATAAAGCTGCTGTGAATTCATCCTCCATGCTCACAAACTGTTTAGTGCGCAATATGAATTTACCACACCAGCCAGGTAGGCTAAAAATTTATTTATTTATTTATTGGCCTCAGACGTAAAATCGAAATGACATTCTATGGGGACCCCCTGTTTATAAACTAAAGACACAGTTTAATTGACACAAAGATAACCCAACAAAGAGAAAGAACTTTTTTACATAGTCTCAAGTAGATCACTCTTACAGAGAGCCATATCTATTTTTATGGATATTTAATAAAATTCACATACAAAAGCTTTTAAATTCAGAGACCACAAAGGATAACACCAAGGCTTAAAGACTGTTAGATCTATTGCTTGACTAAGCCAAACTGAAGCAGGAAGCATTTCAAAATGGAGGGAAAAAAAATATAAACTCCAAACGCCACATAGAAGTGAGATATATACAGACAATATCTACTCTCCAGAGATAAATTCATTCATTCCAACTTCAGTCTGATATAAGAGGAAAAAGAATGCATGAAATGCTCATCTCAGCAAGAAATACTACTAAAAGGTTGATCATGGACCATTCTGTGAGTTTGGCTTGCCGAATTCTTTCACCCCAACCTCATTCTGATATAAACAGAGGAAGAAAAACGCATGAAATCGTCACCTAAAAGCTTATCTTGGGAAGAAAATACTTCTGAAAGGTAGATCATGGCAATGTTGTGAACTTACCTTTCTGATAATCAAAACAAGTCTCCAACCCAAACAGCTCAAAATTTTGTAAATATATGTTCTCAAAAACACATTTAAGAAGAAAAAGCATATATAACCTCCCAATAATCAATCTGGAGAAAGGCAAGTTACAGACTTTCCTTAGGGGAAAAAAGACCACCACCAACTCATTCAACAGAATAAATAAACATTGGAGATCAAATCAAAGGTCTAACCAGTACTGGACTGTACTGGAATTGAATTCACATCCCTAAAGCAAAACTTCAGGTTTGTTGGAAAACGCAAAACAGGATAATTCAATGAAAAGCTTTGAACAAAGAAAATAAATTTCTTCACCTTAAACTGAACTATACAACTCACCAAAGCACAGCTTTAACAAAGGTACATGCTATCTGGTTATAAGCACACACTGTTAATACCATAGAATGGAATAATAAAAAAATAATTCAAATATTTAGAATACGCATACTTTACATACCTCTTTGTATGGTGAAAAGACTACAAATGAATGACCTGGTTTCAAAAATTGTAAAAGACGAACTGTAATGTTCACTGGGTGTAGACGACATGCTACTATTAGTCCTTCCACGCCGTCACGTAGTATACTTGACGAGACAAGAACATCATCGGCTTGCTTTCTAACAAACTGGAAGATACACAAAAATATACATTTCATAATACTGTATATTATCCCAAACATGTTGCTAAGTAGAGCTTCTTTGAACAATTGTATAAAAATAATTAGAAATATACAGAAGTGCATATAAATAGCTTGGTCATTATAGTAATGAATTTCTGGTTATTACGTTTTATGAGTCACTATCAAACCCCATTTTAGGGTTGATCACAGACAGACTGAACCTGGGAATTTAAACTGGATGCCCTTCCTAACGCCCCACGATAGGCTTGATATCCAGTCTGTCACTCCCAATTCGAGAATTCCACCAACTATGTTACCCCATATTTCATTACAGTTAACTGACACCTTCCATCTTGTAATTAAGAATAGTCATCTCTGTTTGACCAGTTCCTTACCTTTCCCCCTCCACCCAAATCTTAAAATTTAGGTTATAGTGCAGTTTTACTTTGATTATACAGTATACTCAAAGCAAAATTTCACATTCAGAACATACAGTTCTTGTTCTTAAAGATTATGGGGTTGTAGTCTAAATATTGCAGAATATCGGTTGAGTTAATAAGGAATTTGTTAAAATCGGTAATACTAGATATGTTGAGTTACTTGGCAAATTGAACATAATTTTTTAATTTTATCTAGTTAATTTCAAAACAATTTTAAATTTCTGTCCCCTGAGTGAGGGGGCAAGAACACCTCCTCCATGTCATTAAAGTCGAATAAATGGAGTGAAACGAGGGGCCTGGGAAGACCCTCTTTTGTATTTCCTCCCAGAAAGAGTAAAATTTTTGCTCTGACTCAGTCGCACTCATAATAAAGAGGATTATGACTCTTGTATATACCGATATTTTTTTTTTTTTTTTTATTGATATTTTTACTTAATTTCATTGTTTAAGTTTGCTGTCTCTGAACAAAGATGTAATCCTCCACACAAGGAAGGTGACTGAGTCAAAGCAAGCATCCACTCTAGGTTTGCTTGGAGTTTTCCAATCAGAATTTTCTCATATCCCATAAAGAGTCAGCATATAAGGGAGTTTCAATTCACAGGGGCTTATACAGTGTTCCCTCCCTTATCGCGGTAGTTCAGTTCCGGGACCCGGCACGAACCAGGAAAATCGCGAAGTAGGATCAGTCTTTAAATATTATTATTATTATTATTATTATTTTTATTTTAAAGATGATTATGAGACCAGGACAGGCCAAAAATTATAAAATAAAACGGCCTTTATCAGGCTGTAAAGAGAAACAGAGATGGAGAGTGTAATGACCTGTCAGATGTGAAGGGATTATAAAAGATGTGTAATGAATATCCAGCTCTCTGCTGGGTTTACTATACCTCTGCATTACCTTCATGATGTCTATTCTAAAACTTCTCCTTAGATATTATTATTATTATTATTATTGGCAACAATAATTTTCCTTTGATGATGATTGGGGAGATTATTATTATTATCATTATTATTATTATTATCATCATTATTACTACGAATTCGTAATTAAACCATTATTTTTACTATAAATAATGTAGTTTTGGTTGAATGAACAAGTTACTTTAAGATTCTCTCTCTCTCCAACATTCTATTCTACCCAACCCCCCACACTCTCTTTGTCCCAGCCAACTAGGGAGGGGCACTTTACACAGGTATTAAAAGTAAATAAACCAACAGATGTACAAACAATGATGAGCCCTTAATAATAATAATAATGATGATGATGATAACAATGTCTACAATCATCATCAAAGGAGAATTATTGTTGCCAATGATAATAATAATAATAATAATAATAATAAGATCTAAGCAGAATTATTGGAATAGACATCATGAAAGTAATGCAGAGGTATATTAAAACCCAGCAGAGAGCTGGATATTCATTACACATCTTTTATAATACCTTCACATCTGACAGGTTATTACACTCTCCATCTCTGTTTCTCTTTACAACCTGATAAAGTCGGCTGTATTTCATCATTTTTTGGCCCATCCTGGTGTCAATAATTTTTTTTTTTTTTAAACGCGATACAGTGAGAACGCGAACCAAGAAACGCAAATAACCGGGGGGACACTGTAGTTCTTTATTTAAATTTTATCTTTAGTTTTCCTCAATAAAATAGGACCCCCAATGCCAAGTTTGTTTGTCATTTATGTTAATAGTAATCCCCATTTGAATAGGGATAGACACAGTATTCTAACTACTGCACTACTGTGGTCTCCATGACTGACCATGTAATAAATATAAACTTGATATTAACATGCATATACTGTCAACAGTATCCACTAAATCGCACAGACATTTGGACTGCAATATAAAACACAAGAGTAGTACTGCTGTGTGACTTCTTGTTCCAAGTTACATAAAACAAAAAAGGTTCACACATCCAAGAATAATTTCCAATCACTACAAATACATACATGACATATATGTGCTCAACTTTTGAAATTCTACAGTGAAAACACGTACACAGGCATAAAAGTAAAACGGAAAATGGACACAAAAGATCAGCGAATGATTGTTACACATGTGCTGTGTAGTGCAAACACAAAATTCCTATTACAATCTGTCATACAACATGAAGCATGCAAACTCACAATGCGAGATTTGGTAGGTTTTTGACAGTCAGCGCTTTCCTTTTCGTTAACTTCGCTATTTTCATTGAGAGAGGTATCTTCCTCTACAGGCTGCTCGGAATCAAAAACCATTTCGTTTGTTGATGATAACGCTCCAGTTTCATCTGAAATGGGCATTACTTATTTAAAAAATGTTGCATGTTGTTATGTGCCATCTTATGTACCACTATTAATCCCTATTATGGGGGTGGACACAGCAGGATGTCCTTCCTAATGCTCTGCTATATATCTACATTTATGTACTTTAAAACAGCAGCTTGTTTCAGTAAACTGATCTCATACTTAACTATATACTTTATACAAAGGCCATAATCCCACTTATAATGAGGTTGGCAACGTCAAAGCAAAACCTTGACTATTCTTGGCAGGAAAATAAGAAGGGAAGAGATATCGGTTCTTCTGTTCATTCCCAGTTACTCAACCACTATGATATACAGGAAAGCAAAGTGGCTGAATTCTTGTCCTTTACCCCAATAGAAATAAAGAAACTACAGAGACAGATATATTTATTACCAGTGGTCGAAGGCCTTTCCATACCATTCGTTAACATGCTATGCCCCTCTTGTTCACAAAGTTTGGTATAACTAATGAACGATAAAACCTCAAGTTCTGAAGTAGTGAAGTTCATCAGATCAATAGCATCTCTGAAAAGAAAATCACATATATTCAGTCAAGTTTAAAATTTCTTTATGATTTCCATTTTCCTATCTTAGTTTCTGATATCAACAGTAAGGAAATACAATGAACTAACTTTTTTTTTGTCACTATGAGTCCCCACTATGAGGGTGGACAAAGACAGATAGATTGGAGCTGGGGAAGTAAGGTTGGAAGCCCTTATTAACACCCTGTCCAGGGCTTGATTGCAAATCTGTTACCTCCCGAATTGAGTATTTAAACTGCCACACTAAGGTGGTTTCCGACGACTAAATATATTAAGATGCATTAAATTACAGATAAAAATGTATATAATCATATGTTACTTTTCACACATACATAAAATGCTACAAGAGATAGAAAAAATTCTCCTGAGTATGAGTTTAAAAACATTTTCCTTTCACTACACCAACCGGAAAAATTCCAATATTCTTCCATTTCAGCAATTAAGAGTTGCAGTTTGTGGAACAGAGTTAATACTAAGTGCAAATAGCTATGACCTTCAAGTGTAGTAGTCTCAAATCATTTCCCTCCAGTTCTATAAATCCACTTCCCCTCAAAATACCCAATGAGAAAGTAGCTATGGTAACAGGCCTCAATTTTCCATGGTCAAGGAAGTTCTATATGCACATGACTCCCTGAATTCCATCTTGGTTGCTGCTCTTATATACCCTCGACAGTCTTACTGGTGATTTGCAGTCAACAAAATCTACCAAGGTATTGAAAACTATCCCTGAGATTCAGGTAATATGCTCGTATGTCCAGCAAATTACAGGAGGTAGCTCGAAGCATCAACTGCCCATATTGTAACCATTAACATAAGATGTTTTTACTGGTATTGTAGATTTATCAAATATAGTTTCTCTCTCTCTCTCTTTCTAACTCTGCATCTTCTTTCTTTCTCATGGGAGGGACAAGAATACTGCCTCTATGTTCCCTCATAGAATGTAAAAGTCAATTCATGAGGTGGAGTGGGGGAACTGGAAAGCTCCCCCTCCGTATTATATTCCCATGGAGTCAGGGTATAGAAACACCCAACAAATGTATGTGGTTGAGGAATGAGAGCATCCAGTCAGGGAAATGGTATTCACATGGTTTTCATTATGCCTAGGAGCCAACACTTACAAATCGAGTAAGGTGGTGGTGAAACTACATACAAAAGCCTTAATCCCCCTTATAAGGAGGGTGGCTTAGTCAAACAAAAAACATGCCTATATGTGGTAGGAAAATAAAGAGGAGGGAAGTTCCAGTCCCCTCCCACTGCTCCATGTAGGCAACTTTAATGACACAAAGGGAAACACGAACGAGGCATTCTTGTCCCCTCTCTGGCAGGGGGAAACTGGTAGAGAAACAACACCTAAAATAACCATATGCAAAGTGAATAATAAATACACGAATTTATAGAACCATTTACAATGTTTTGCCAACATCTTTAAAATAATCATGCGAGACAATTAAACAAGGATGTAAAGGCAGGAGTGCAACCTATCAAGAGCAGAAAATGCACAATATATAAATCTATCCACAGGTTCATTACCAAACACGGTATTCCATTCCAAATAGTCAAGAATAATCCCACCATCATTGTAACTAGTAAACAAGTGACCTAAAGAGCCATAAAAAAAAACGAAAATATGCAAAATCTAAGCTTTAAAACAGACTCCAGAGTCAAAAGATTCTGGAGAAGCCAATACGGCTAGCATGCCTTGAGGAAAGGAGTACAAGGCATCAGCAAGCCTTATAAGTCAGATCCACCATAACACAAGAGATGCAAAAACGAACATCTTTAGACAACATGAGAAAAGTCATCTTAACAATAAAGCACAAACAGGACAACTCGCAACCCAGACAGATGGGGGTTAGGGCAGCATACCTTGGATAAACGTATGCAACTCCAACATCGTGATGAATAGGACCTTACTGAGCCATAGGAACCCATAAAATAAGCAACAAAGAAGACATTTATGCATCCAATTCAAGCCAAAGTAGCAGCGAGTTGGGGTTCAAATCGACAACAAACTGTACAGCAGCATTTCTCAAGTTGCAAAAACAAAAAGAAAGCAACCCAAATAACACCACCAGGTGGATCGAGACCAAAAGAAAGCCAAAACCTACAATGTAAAAGTCGCCTGCCACAGAAGTAGCAAGGCTCGCACTGCCAACCTCACCAGAAAAGCAAGATAAATACGGCAGACTGCCACACAAACTAGGATGGCAACAGCAGTAAAGCAGATTGCAAGAAACTTCATCACTAAGCAAACGCTATTGACTACTCCTTCATCAAAAAGGTGGGCAGTTTGAAACCTATACAAACTTGAAATCTCTGCATGAAAAACATATCCTATCCTACTAGGCCAATAAATAGGGGAGCCTGAGATGTTAACCCTATGTAACACTCCCTAAAAGCCAAACTAACAAACAAAAGATAGCCTGCTCAACAACTCCCATAAAGACAAAGAGGCCTAACCCTTAAAGACGAATGCAGATTAGCCTGATGGTGACCCATTTCAATGAGACAAATGCAGTTCTAAAGAAACAAATAACACACAGCCCAAGGTTTACTGTGCAAATGGAAAGTATTACACAGAACTGCTCTCATTACAAGCACCAAGCTCCAGTTCCTGGAAACATTCCATATCCATAGTCAAAGCTATAAACTGAGACGGGAGGAGGGAGGACAAATAAGGTGAGGAGAAAGAAAGTATTGGAAGGCTTACTTAAAATAGTCAAGGAAACACAAAACCACCACCATAAACTAACGAAATATACCCTCTTAACTCTATCAACATATTAGGAATCCATATAGCCTCTAACTTATCTTGGAGGAATCACATAATCCAAATTTCTAAATCTTCATCCAAAAAATTGGGGGTTTTGTTTGGTTTTCGTCATTACTTTTCCTCTTTGCAGTTACTTAAAATTTATAAAAGTCTTATCCGTCCCTGCTTAGAATACTGCTCACACATCTGGGGAGCTTCTTATACTTATCTTCTTGATAGGATTGAATCTAAGGCAGTCAGACTCATTAATGATCATTCTCTTACTTCTAATCTGGATTCTCTCTCTCTTAGCCGTAAAGTACCTTCCCTTTCTCTTCTCTATCGCTACTACTTCCATCGCTTCTCTGATGAGTTGTCGAGTTGCATCCCTACCCCACTGCCGAGGCCGCATAACACTCGCCAAGTGGCCTCATCTCACAGGTACTTTTCATTTTTCAAAAAGCAGATCTATCGTCATCTCAGAGCCTAGTCCTCCATATCTCTGGGTCCTCTGTATTTCGAATACTTTTTTCAATCTGTCCTTTTCCTTTTTATATCATCACTTCATCTCCGTCTTAATGTTTTCTCGTGCTCGGGCCTTTATTATGAGGGCACTTTTTTGCCTGTCCCAGTGTCACACTAATAAGAAAAAAAAATGCAGCTACAGCCACAAGAGCATAAAGAGAGCAACAATGAAAACAACCTTCCTACAACAATACAATGCAAGGTCATACAATTCAAGTAAGAAATAGTACATTAAAAATAAACAAGAAAATCACAAGTATTCATCCACAGTGAAGAAACTGGATGAAGTAAATAATAACGAAATGCGTATTGGTGGTCCTTTTTGTATTTCTCAAAAGGTACTAAAACTCCTCTCCCAAGGGGCTCCGAATTGTTTGGCCGGTCAGTTCAAGAAACAAAACAAAAAACATGAACTCTTTCCATTATAAATGCCATATGGTTATCTAGGACATAGTGTCTCCAACTCTGCTCCACAAACTCGGTATAAATCGTGACACCCCTCTGGGCTATTGTGCCCAGTCTTGGATAAAATACATCCTGAATGTACATGTCTAAAAGCAACAAAGCAGTATATAATTAAATTATTTAATAAAACCAAAGATTTTACGAAACATTACCTATGTGGGTGATTACCATGATACACATAAACTAAATGTCCACTGCTACCCATTCTATGTAGCATGGCTGCAGCAACTAGACCCGATGTTCCTGATTCAAACACTACAAATCGACCACCACTCTGGACGTTTGCAAGACACAGTAGTTGGGATAAACTATCAATGCGAAGATTCCTGAGTAAAAGTAGAAAGCTACCATCAGTATGTGAAGAACGGGGATCTTGTATAGGAAAGTAACCCCAAGGTGCTTGTGTTCTTCATATTTACAAGGCAAGTCACATTTTTTTTTATGAGCATGACATAACCTAACCTAACAATTTATAGGGTTATTTATCTTGACATGGGGTTCTGAGGATTACTCATCTTTATAAGATCCACAAATGGTACATGAAATCCTATATAATTTAGCAAGTTAACTTTAATTTAAATCAGGACAGAAAAAATGTAATAAACAACTCTCCACCAAAGTCAAACACAAGTACAAACTTTGTTTTACAGCAACTAAATGAACAATGACAGTATTACATCATTAAAAATAATCAATTTCGTAATTCGATGCACATACAAAAATGCTGACATATACGAGCAATGACTCACGATATTTTTAAAGGGTCTTGAAGGTAATACATTGTACTCAGTAGGCGAATGGATGGTCTGTGTATGGTGATGATTTCATCATACTTTTTTTGTTTTTTGTTGACGTACTTTTCTTGGGAATATACAGTCTTCTCTTTGAACGTCATACTATTTTCGGTTATTGTCTGTACAACCTGGTGAACGAAAGTAATTACTCACTTTGCTAAACATGATCAAAAATATAAACAAAACAAATCTGACATATATCTGTAACCTCAATATATTTTACTTGATGTTTCTGGTATAAAAAAAATAGTTTTTTTAAAACCATGACAGGAATACTTAGATATGAAAATATGATCAAAATAGTCATTAAACAAATACTGTATATTTTATTAATATATGAAATATTACATCACAAATTATTTTGAGAAAGCTTACCAAGAAATACAAAAAATGTATAGAGTAGCTATATACTCATGTATATGCAAGGTGAGCAAAGTATCAGTCTTTACATTTATTTTTCCACCCTACTGGGAGAAGGATTATCTCATAGAAGTTATACAGTTCTCCAAGTTGCATTGGTATTAAAGGGAAGTGACTATTAAAGAGAAGGGACTATAAGGCAGGTCCTCAGTGAGGTATTCCTTCACCCAGAGGAGTGGAAAGAGTAGAAAAATTACGAACTGTGACGTTTGGCCCACACTGTACAAAAGAACAGTCCCATATATAGCACACACCATTTCAGTAAGATATACAATCGTACCCAAAAACAGTTAATGGAATAGCCTGTATGCCAGTTTTCATTAATGAATTATTGAAAAACTTATTCTATACAGAAGAAATAAAAAAGGGGGATTATGGATTTGTATATAAACAAAGATTAATCTAACGTAAAATCTTGTTTTATGGAGTCAAAAATCTTATCTGTGGTACTAAAATGAGGTTTTTAGTAGAAGTTCTATGTTTAATGTGCCTCTATTAGTCTCCACTGTGTGGTTGCACACACATTGGAGCTGGGGAATTAAGGCTGGATGCCCATTGTAATGCCCCAAGGTAGTTTTGATTGTGGATCTGTCACCTCACGAGTTGAGTAACTATTTACAACATAAAAATTTATCTAATTTTCTTAAACTCTTTTATGAAAAATTCCTATTCCCTTTGAATCAGTTGCTGATTATTAACCATCAATTTCTCTTACTTCTTTTCCTGTTAACCCTGACGATTTCAAACGACTTATTTCTTCTGGGGTTAACTTCTGCGATGACCCGTCGTCACAGAGGTTTCTATTATCTTCGCCACCCGCAGTAACTAGAGGAAAACAATGAAAAAAAAAATTATGTGACATGAAATGATTACGTCCATAAACAATAAAAATACCAAAAGAATGGTATTACTTTTCTATAGTAGCTAATGAAGAAAAAATGCTTTGTTTTGAAGGAGGAAGGTATTCCAAATGTAATCAAAGCAATAAGAGAGCTTTGGGGAACTTGAGTAAAATTTCTTTTGTACAAGAAACCTTTAGACAATTCTCAATTGAGTATCTTGCAGGTCCCTTTAATGATAACACTTTGAGGTAAGAAAAATAACACTCAAGACACTAATTACCTCATTAAGTGTCTCAAGTAGTCCCCATTCGAATGTGGGTCAACACAAAAATGTTGGAGCAGGGAGATTAGAGCAAGTTAATCACTTCTTGACTTACGCACTCTACCAATGAGTTACAGCAGCCCCGTACCTGCAGATACTAAGTTCTTTATCTGTGATAATACAAATTTTAAAATTATTTTGTACCTCAGAGCTTGCTTGTAACATGGCATCAATGCTATAAAATATAACCGGTATAAAATTAAATTGTCTATAAATTATACTTACATTTGAAATAGATAAGTTCCAATATAAAGGTTTCATTAATGTAAACCATGAAAAAATCACGACGATACGGTATTTACATCTGGGAAAGAAATTCTTCTTCTTTTTCCAATACAGCTTTTCCCGCTTATGCAGGGTTGCTATTTTTGGAAAGACGTTTCCAACGATTACTATTTTCAACGTCATGCACTAATATCTTTTTGTTCCATATCAGCTGTTACACACTCTGCTGTGGTTGGACACCACAGTGGGGGGTTGGGGCTTGCCCTGGCTGACGAATACCCATTGTATTGAAATGGAAATAAAGTTTGTTTGTTTGTTCTCTCTGGTCTCCCCCTCCTCCTCCTACCTGGCATCTCCATCTCCAAAACTCTCTTCCCAACATACTCCTCATGACATGTCGGAACCAGTGAAGCCTCTTCTATAACTTTAGTTGTTCCTCTTACTAAATCATTCCTAATTCTATAATTTCTTTTGCCTCCAATCATCCAAGCATTCTCACTTCTGCCACATCCATTTTCTTTTCATATCTTCATGGGCCACGTCTCTGCTCCATATGTCATTGCAGGTCTCACTACAGTTTTAAGCACTTTTTCCTTCAGTTTTACATTTATCCTCCAAACACACAATGCTCCAGATACCCTTTTCCACTTGCTCCATCCTGTTTGGATTCTGATGTTTACCTCCATTGGGGTTCTGCATTTTCCTCTACATATGAACCCAGGTACTTGAATTTTTCTGCACTCTTTACTATTTCCTCCTGTAGATGTGTCACCCAACTGATTGATGGGATGACAACACATATACTCTGTTTTTGTTCTACTGATTTTCAGTCCTCTATTTTCCAATGCCACTCTCCATCTATCCAACTTCCTCTCAACTCCCTCTCTGGTCTCATCACACAACACTACATCATCAGCAAACAACATACTCCAAGGTGCCCAAGCCCTTACTTGTTCAGTAGCTACATCCATTATTATATTAAACAAATATGGGCTCAATGACGATCCCTGATGCAGCCCAACCCTTACTACAAACTCCTTTGTCAATCCAACACTTGTCCTTACTTGTGTGCATGCTCCTTCATACATATGTTTAATTACTCTAATATGTTTCTCGGGTGTTCCTCTCTCTCTCAGGCATCTCCAGATCTCTTGCTGTGGGACTCTATCATAGGCTTTTTCTAAATCTATAAATCCTAAATGCAGTTCCTTTTCCTCCATTCCTTTGGCGTCTTTTCTTTCCGATGTATCTCTTTCATTAGATCCCAGAGCATATCTATTCCAAATTCCCCTAAACATTTCCAAACTTCAACTGGGATCTCGTCTGGGCCTGTAGCTTTTCCATTTTTCATCTGGGAATAAAATATCATCCTTATATATCCTGCTTATTGTATGTAACAATGAACCGGGACAACACTGAAGATGTGAAAGAAAGAAATGCACTCTCACAATCCTAGTGTCATAAGTGACTACCATAAGATATGGTTTGGCAATCCTTTCTGCCCTGAACATTTTCCCTGGGGTGGCAATTTCCTCAACCTTGAAATTTTTTCTTGGGCTGGCAATCCCTTCAACCCTAGAAATTTTCCTGACACACCTATCACACTTCACTAAGACTTCATCTCCATTACATGCTTTTCATCCTCTCTTGCATTCCGAGTCTCTGCTTCATAAAATTTCATCAGCACAATCACACCTTCATATATCGTTCTCTGTGAATTCATTCCTAGATACCTATTTTTCATCATACTTTTCATCCCACTATGGCAATTTCTCGCTTCTTTCAATCTGTAGCACACCTCTTGCATCTCAATAATCAATTATATAACCTGAAATATACATTATTCTACATCTTAATACTCAATATTAGGACATGAAAATACACTACGCTGATGAACATAATGCACAATCTTTCAAACACTGGTAAACGATGCATATTTGCTGAGTATTGACACATATCTAGATGTTTAGCATTATCATTAAATAATGCACAGCACAAGCACTTCTTCAGCCACACTTTCTGCCCACCTAACAAATCAATAAAATCGATATAAAAGCACTTCTGATAGGTTCATACTATAAATTAACTCTCCTATTCAAAGTAAGTATTGCTTATAAAAATATAATACATACAAATAAACCCTAAATATATGATTATACATGCTTTTGTTGTTTGCCATCTTGTTACTATTAATCCCCAATATGGGGGACACAAGGTTGAAGCTTGGGAATTAAGGCTGGGTACCCTTCCTTACGTCCCACAGATGGCTCACTTTAAAGTTTGTCACTTCTCAACTTGAGAGTTCTAACCACTATGCTACACTGCTGTATATCCCAGCTAGATGACTATATGTACTTTCACTCTCTAACTTTATTTTTCAAACAAAATGCACAAAAAAAAATGGCCAAGTGAAGACAACATTAATTATACCCATAATAGTAAGAATGAGCTCTTAAGAATTTCAAATAGCAGTCTTAACTCTTTTCTCGGACATTTTACAGCTTCAAAAATATAAGAGAAGGAGGGATTGCCAGCTCTTTTAAGTACAGTACTGTGCTTCAAAAGATATGGAAGGAACACAAATAAAAAATTCATTCTCCAAAACACCATGGATATCCCTTTTAGCAACTTCCTACTACGGGTATGGAATAAGAGGGATCACTGCTTTCTCTACCGACAACAAGGACTTTTCCATACGGGTTTGGTACATTTTAGTGCTGGTTGTCAGGGCTCTAAACCCATTTTGGTGACATTTTGAAAACCTATCCTAACTTAACTATACAGTACTCCCTCAGTTAAAGCAGGTGTTACATTCCGGGACCACCCGCGATAGGTGAAAATCCGCGAAGTTGTTGCACCATATTTATCATTTTACATTTAATTTTACCTTTATAAACCATCCCTGCACTGTTATCAACTCACACTTTACTTTAAAAATAACACCACGCAAGCATAAAGTTATACGAGTGTGACAGGTAAGTTTACCATAAATAACAGCGCGCAAGCATAAAGCTATATGAGCGTGATAGGTAAGTTTACCGTGAATAACTTGTAATGATAATACAGTAACTTTACGAGACTAGCATGTAAGAGCAGAGAGAGGTACAGTAATGATGACGATGAGGGTGATGATGACGCTTACATACTGCACAGCTGATGACAGCTTGACGGCTTCAATCAAAAAGCTAATCGGACCCCAGCATACAGAACACAATTCTGTGATTAGTCGTCTCCCACCCATTAGCCAATATCATCCCTTGTACCATCTCACGTAGGTGCAACTCTTTGTGTTTTCCAAGACACAGATATCTGCGCAGCACATACCGTACCGGCATCGTATTTTATATGATGCAATACTGTGAGTTACATGTTTAAATTTATGTTTTTTACTATTTTTTACTGTTTTATTATTCTTAGGCTAGGAAATACTTTTTTTATCAATAAAATAATGAAAATACCGGAAATTTTAATATTTACACATATCGTGGATTCCTGTGACATACCCATAAAATCTGCGATACAAAATACATATGCTTGCCATAAAAACCAGCAATGCACTGAATCCGCAGAAGGTGAATCGCGATATAGCGAGGGATTACTGTATTTGTACAAAGATGGCACTAAACAAGCGGCGCCAAAATGTCAATGCTCACACGGTATCGCCCAATTGTCCCATTCCATACTTACCAATACCTGAAGACGCAACATTGTTCTCTAGGACTTTGATGTGGAAGAGCCTGTTTGCAACTCTCTCCATCTTGAAAGAGGATCCATATACGCATCCAATGGCACCATCAATATTAATTGTGAACTGACCCTCGCCTTTCTTGCCAAACGTGTAGTTTCTGAAGAATGAAGAACCAAGTCAAAATAAAAAAAAAAATCAATGAAGATACAATGGATTTCTTTTTATCATTTTCAGATTCATAAAATGTTGATCAATATGTTGTGAATGGGTCGATTGCTGTTGTACATGTTACTATTAATCCCCAGACAGTAGGGGAGGATTAAGACTGGATGCCCTTCCTAACACCTAGTGGTGAGCTTGATGGCAGGTCTTTCACTTCCTGAGTCGAGTGCGCTAACCAATTAGTAACAGCTTTCCTCGATTAATGTACTGTATACACTGGATATTAAACGTCTCAGCATAACAAACACACTTCTATGGATGACCATAAACGTTTAAATATACATGATATAATAGCCATAATAAATTTTCTTGTCCATATATGAAGTAAATAACATAAAGAGAAAGACTTCATTTTTACATACAATAATACTATACTGTGTAAAGTGAAAGCAATGGTGAATACAAAAATTAAAATTAAGAAAATCCACTACTCAGGTTACCTACAATAGTTATCAAAACTACCATCATCAATGGCAAATTACATGCAAAAGGGAAATAATACAAACTACGTCAAATCTAGATGTAGTATGCTACCTCACAAGAGTGAAAGACATAATGCCCTTTCTAACCTCAGACTGTGGCAGGTCTCGAACCAACAACCTGCCAAATCAAAGTCGTGTCCGCTACCAACCCGGCATTGGCGGCCACATAAAGAGTGAATAAGTTAATAAAGTATATAAAAAGTGGAAAGGAAAGGAAATTATATTGGCTTTTTTATTTACTATCTGGTGACTGAACTTGTGCAGTGATTAGAGCTCTCGGTTCAGGTAATGACAATCCCGTGATCAAGTTCACCATGGGGAATTAGGAAGGGCATCCAGACTTAATTTCCCAGCTCCAATATTTCAATCCATCCCTTTTCGAATGGGGACTAATCAAGACACATAAGAACGAATATCTAATCTTGTGGAATGCATGGAGACACTACCTGAATCATAAAACAAATTCCAAAAGATTTCACTATTAACTATAAAATATGAAAAATTCGTACAAGCTCACTAAAATATAATACAATGACATACAACTCAAAAGAATACTACATACCTTCCAGCTTTGACTCTGCATGATTTGAGATAATCACCTCTTTGCACAATGACATTAAGGTCTTCCAGGATCCGACAACCTTTGGAAGGCATTTTGCAGCCTCTGGAATAAAAAGGAGTTCAGTTAAAAATCTTATAATATCAAAATACTGCACTTGACTTTCTACTAAATAAACAAATTACTACAAGCTATAGATTAAATAAAAAAAACAAATTACTTTGAACCCCCTCCCCTCGTGTTTATTTTGAAAGATGTGAATAATCATCCAGAACTCTGTCTCGTCAAAAAACTGTTGCATTCTTTACTTCTTTCTAGAACTTATTTTTAATGTTTGCAACACATCACACCATTTTATGTCCAAGTCTATTCCCGGCAAATACTAATAATGGAAAGCAGAATAAAGCTTTTGCATTATCATAACCAATGAGAAATTTTCATTTCATATAAAATCTGATACTAATCTGGAAAGCATAGTCTTCATTCCTGCTTGTACTACTCAGATTTGAAGGCTTTTTCCATTCAACTCAGTTGGGAATAGATGATGTCTTGCAAATACTCAAAGCTTTTTATATCACCAAAGGGTAGTCAGAGAACACCACCACATATGACCAATGGGCAATCTTAATGATCATCCGGGGCCACATGCGATATTTTTCATCTTAACTCGGAACAAAAGTTTACTTCGAAAATGTCAAACTTACTGATCAAGAAATGTCTATTATATTTACATACCATAACATTTCCAGCTATAGCACTTGTATACCAGTAGTATTTATATAAAAAACTAAATAAAAGACAAACTAGAAATACTTTTTTTTTCTATTTAAATATTACCGGTATACAACTGCTGTATCTAAAAATACTATGTATGTACAATTGATTTTGAAGTAAACATTTAGCCAAAATTAAGATATAAAACTTCTTATATTGCCCGGATTATCAAAAAAGTTGCACATATGTGGTAATAGGGATATGAACAAAGTAAGCCTACTTAAGTACTCCAAGTAATTGTGCTTTAAGTCTGTGACATTGTAAGAATCTTTGAGGAATGGAATTTATTGCTTATACAGTAAAATTGGCAAGCTTTCATAATATATATGAGGGCTGCGGCACTGTTAACTGGCATTTCGGATAACCTTCTTCAAAGTATTTTCAATTCTAAATTCAGAGATACATTTTAACATTGAGAAAATACATAATTTCAAAGTAGTAACACTCATGGATTAACGGCTACTGGAAAGCTGCTCTGGAGGTTGTCAAATGTTGAACTAATACACCTTATCCCCCTGGAGCTAAGGGAAATGATCGAGGTATAATAGCTTCTGATGAATGTGTGCTTTGACTAGGCCACCCCCTTTACAATTCACCAAAATGTTTTGTATTAGTACCCAGTAACAACTCTAAAAACATTAGCACAAACCATAAATACAACAGTTTTAATTAAAATAACCAATTATTCTCAAAAGATTTAAAATTACTTTTTCTTCACTGATTTTCAAGCCCCACTGGGAACCTGAACCATGAACAAAATAAGAGATTCCATTTGGCACTCTGGTTGTTAAGTTAATGCCCGCAACACAATACATGCTGGAGGTCAATATTATTTTAATGCAAAAGAGTGGTGGATGTTAATGTAATCTAAAAAATAATCTATAACATCTAAAAACAATAATTTCAAAGCATCAATTTGCTTCTTAACTGGGGTTAGCCTTACTAACTAACCTAACCAAAGCAAACATTATACACTATATTTAATGAGAGCTGCTCTTAAATGATTATGTGTGAACATAAAACATATACCAAAAATTAATCTAAAACAATAAAAAACCTAAATCAATATGTGAACTCGCAGCAAAAGCATCTTGGCTGGTAATATATTGGCACAAGGTTCGATCCTGACCCAGAGTTGGATTAGCTTACAGTCTCATGCCGTTACTGATTAAATTGGGCAATTAATTAGGATGTCGGTGATTTCTTAGAGATCCACAAGCTTATTCATACACCACCTGGAGATCACTTGGTCCACATGATTGGAGAGGGGACTTAGGGCCTGGCTAAATGGTAGGTATATAGTCAAGCTCTGTTCTATCACTGTCCCTTGCCTCTACCTATCATAAAAGACCCTTAAATGGGGGTGAACTAATTAAATGAATATAAAGACTTGATCCTAAGTGGTTACCAATGAAAGCAAGAATTGTTTTCCAGCTATGTATACTAACATACATAGCTCTGAATACTGCTAAAACAGAGCACCTAAGATATAAATTTCAATGCTTTGAACATGAGACCAGAGTGTCAGCTCGTCACTCGTATGAACTACACAGGTAAAATGAGCCGGGGGCAAGTAAAGATACTTGATATAGAGCCTTTAGACTGTTCACCACAATTACTGTATATATTATGTATAAAATCATAAAATCTATAATAATGTAGAAGAATTTAAATAGAAACAGAATATAGTGGACTTTAATATGACAATGAAAACATTTATTCCATATATACACGAATTAGAAGTTAAGAAAATAAGTGACGTATATAAACTGTAAAGCAGTGAAGATATGGTCCGGTGGGATAGCCTAGGGGTGGATGCCGGACGTTAAATAAGTAAACAAGTAACTTAAGATAAGCCTTAAGGTAAGTAACTGGGGGTGTGAAAGTAAACACTTTATACTTTGAATTAAATTCCTCTTACCTTGATATTACGTGTTATGTGGAATAACGCTAATGAGGAGTCAGTATGAGCGGCAAGCAATAACGATTATATCGAAAGAAAGCACGAACCAAAAAACAAAAATATCAAACCAGCCGGTAAAAAAAAAAAATAATAATCGTCACCAAAATCACAACCTCTGCACAATGGCTGAATCTCCAATGCCCTCACCGCCACTCAGCACCAACAACTCTCCTCCATACGTAAACTACCACAAACTACTTTTATACTTACTAAACTACACAATTACAGAAAACAAAACAGTACTAAAGGCTATGAGCACGTTCCATTTTTTCCCCATATTTTAACTACTACTCATCATTCAAATGGGGTGGACACGGATAGGCTGAAGCTGGAGAATTATTGCTGCATGCGGTATTTTTTTTTTCTTTTTACTATTACACACGTCTCTTCCCAGACTATTTTATGCTATTTAACCATGTCTCGATATTTTTGGATATATGGTTTTTAGAACCAATCCGACCTTGGAAATTGTCTTAAATTATTTCTTTTTGGGTTAGGTTAGGTTACAGTAGGTTAAGTTAGGCTACAGTTTAATTGGGTAGAGATTGACTAAGCATAATATTCGACGATTTCGGATATGTCACTTCTGTGATATATCTAAGTATTCAAGTATGTCGTTTGTGCGTATGTTTATGTTCATGCGCTCAGCGCCACCTATGTATTACTGGTTGAGCCCCTACGAAGACGTTTGCTTGTCCTGCTGCTGTGCAGCATTACTTCTTTACAATTATTTATATGTGTGTACATTGCTGCAGAGACCCAAAGAACTCTTCTTATAATGAATCATTAGTTAAGTACCCAAATACATTACAGCTTCGTGAACCAATCGCTCTAATCACTGCGCTTCCTCAGTCCCCATAAGCACGTTTCTGTATGACAATCATATCGAGCCCTTTTTTACTTTTTACAAAGACACCGTCGGTATGTACCCTGTATTTAAAGTAAAACACTGTCAAAATATTCCTTTTAAGAACAATATCAAAATATGCTGAAATTTTGATTACCTTCAAGTATATACCATATGTTTTTGATGTAAAAGAAACACACAAATTTACACTCCCGTCACGCCGATGGTTTTGTTGAAATTTGTGGTTGATTATATTGTCACATACTCATGCGTCACTGAAGCTCAGCCTTTATAGCAGCATTCTAAATTACTTCAAACTAGTTAAATAATTATATGATTATTATGAATTTACAATGTATTTTTACCAAAGTATCGCATTAGGTAAGGTATTTTTTAATGTCTAGTCCATATTTGTATTAAAATAAGGTATTGTATTCATATATAACATAATTTGTGTTGTAAAAAATGTCATTTGACTACTTGCAAATACAGACTATTAAAATACGAATCCTTGATTTAGAGGATTGAATACGGTCATATAGCTTTAATATATCATAGACTTTGCCTTATTAAAACTAATTCTTTCCGTCTGTTTAAGTGCTTCACGAATTTCTAATTTTAAACAAATAAATCCATCATGGCACAGTAAAATAGAAACCTATTGAATGAGATCTGGATCAAAATGTCTTATTATATTATACTAATCAGTTTATGAAAGGTGTTAAACTTTTCACATGAATGATTCTGAATATACATTTTATAATCCATTGCCTTTTTCATTTCCATTTTTTTAAATTACTTACTCTATTGAGGAAATTCCCTTTCTTGAGGATAGTAAATTAATTGCATTTATCTAAGACCTGATCAAGGAATGAAGTTTAAACTATTGTTTACCTTATATATACAACACAAATATCATATAAGTCCCAATATATTGTTAGAACAACATCAGCCAAAAATAAGGGTATATGTTTATTAGTAAATATAGATCAGCAGCATATATTATATCATATTATGGACCCAACATCTCAGTGGAATTAGATATAGAAAGCAATGATTTAATATTATGTGTTACGCCCCACATAAAATTCCTACACACCCTAACACAATGAGATATAAAGAGCAAAAACCAAACCTTCAATAAAATATGGGTATGATACCATTGTGAAAAAAGAAAAGAAATTGGACGTATTTAATAGGAAAATATATTAGATGTTTCTACTGTTTTATTATTCATTCTATGGACCCAATCACCCTTACTAAATGCACACTACACAAACAAAAAAATTTCTTGCGACACGTGACCAAGTTATTATAGGAAAACACTATTATCTATCTATCTATCTACCTTGGCTGTTTCCCTCTTTAATTGGGGGGTAGCCGACATCAAGAAAGGAAAACAATAAGGGGATTACATTGCTCTATGGGCAATGACGAGGGAGCTAGCGACCGTTCAGATGGCACTGCTGGAGTGCCACAAACCATCCTCCCGGCTCTTCCACAACCTGTGTCGCTTCACAACTGCCAACTCCCCCTACTGCCCCTACCACAGGGCTACCTCTGTAAGATGCAGCCCCGTGGTAACAGCAGATGCCCATCAGAGCTGCGTCACAATCTCTCGCCACTCATTCCTATTCCTAGCACGCTCGCTTGCTTCCCTCACATCCATCCTCCTATCATTCAGGGCTCTCCTTAATCCATCCATCCATCCAAACCTAGGCCTCCCTCTAGCATTTCTCCCATCAACTCTCGCATTCATCACCTTTTCAGCAGCCTTTCATCATCCATCCTTTCCACATGGTCAAACCATCTCAGAACATTCATATCTACTCTGGCTGCAATTTCTCTCCTCACACCCGTTCTTGCTCTCACCACTTCATTCCTAACCCTACCCAGTCGAGATACACCAGTCATACTCCTCAGGCATTTCATCTCAAACACATTTAGTTTCCGTCTCTCACTTACTTTCATACCCCATAACTCTGATCCATGCATCACAGTTGGCACAACCACTTTCTCATACAAAACTTTCTTAACATTCATTTCCAACCCTCTATTCTTCATCACTCCTTTCAATGTACCCAACACTTTACATCCTTCATTCACTCTGTGACACACATCTGCTTCCACTCCACCATTTGCAGCTATAACCGAGCCTAAATACTTAAACTGATTAACTTCCTCCTGTGTCTCTCCATTCAACAGAGAACACTATTATAAACGAAACAATAACTTTCATTTAGGAAGGAATGCTGTATGACGTAAAATATAAACCTAATGAACACTAAAGGAATGCACAACAAATAACAAAAACTATATATTATATAAATTATTTAGGGAATGCTCCAAAAAGAAAAATAATCTAGTGATTCCAATAAGGTTGGAATATGGTCAATGACGTCACATGCAAGATCCTCATTTCAAAAAGAAGAAGAGTAAAGGCGGGAACGGACAATAACAAGTTATTTTTGACAGCACTTCTTGGTGTTAAATTAATATATTTTACGAATGTTTAATATAATTACTTGTCGCCGAACCTTTCAGTCTACATCATAGGTAAAGTACTTTTGGTGTAAATGAATAATTTTGGCAGATAAGCCAGGTTAATATTGAATGATAAACTCCATCAATTGGCTAATCGTGTCTGTCGATTTTTTTTTTCGCTTTAAATTCGCAAATGGTGAAATATTTATCGTAACTTTCTAAGTAGTGATGGAATACATGTTAGCAAACAAATATTAGAGATACACGGAACTTAGGAGTTAAAACTGTATGTGCGCTCTGGCTCAAGTTTTGTCAGATAAACTTGTAGTTCGATTTAATGCATTCACATTTTTACTATTTACGGACACTTAAGTTTTTCTTTTGCTCATATTTTTTCTCTTGTTTGGCCGTTTAACTCATGTTTTATTTTGTTTTTTTTGAGGGGGACTTTTCTTATCTATATACCAAAAGGGCAATTAGCCTTAATTTCCTCAGTCTAGATAATAGTGCCTTGCCCCTTCTTGCAAGGGCAATGGGCTTTGTGAGCAAGCCTAATTAAGGCTTTTTGAATTTTCTCCCGTTGGCTGGGACTGTAAAACGAAAAAGGAAAGAGCAACAGAGATGACGAGTGTTATAACTTGTCAGATGTGAGGGAATATTGGGAGTCTTACTAATAAAACTATTGTAGCCTGGCTAATTAAGGTTAGGTTATTTATGCCAGGGTAAATATATGTTAGAATTACTTTAGGTCGGAAAATTTTAGGAAAATATAAAAATTCTTTTTTTCCTAGAAATATATATATATATATATATATATATATATATATATATATATATATATATATATATATATATATATATATATATATATATATATATATAGTGCTGAGGTAAAATACAGTATATGTAAAAATTATCTGGTATAGGTCTGAAAATATTAGAAAATATTAAACTCCTGGAGAATGTTTCTCTAAAAATATATAGGCTAGTGGAGCAGCTACTGTGCTAGTTATATAAATTTAAAATGTATTAGGAAGCTACTATTTAAATACAGTATACGAGGTACAGTAATCTAAGCTTCATTTAAAGTATAGAGACCTTGGAAAATGGGTAACCTGCAAACTTTAGATAATTTTAAATAAGTGTTTTGAATATATGCAATGTATGTGTTCATTGGGGTGGAGGTGGACCCAACTGACTCCATAAGATGAGGAACAATTAGGAATAAAAGGCTGGAACTTAGGCCATTTTAAGCAGTAATATATCTTGCAGATAAAACTACCAGAAACACCTATGAAAATCATGAATGTTAAGTTAGAAAGAACAGTGTATCAATTTTCCAATTTAAGACTGGTCAACAGATGCATTTTACTCTTATCGTAGAAAAAGAAAAGGATGATTTTGTCTATAGTACTTATAGGGTAGTAACTGCATTAGCCTTTAAAGGTAATGCATATTTTTTCCCAAGAAGAAACATGCTTCTCAGAGCTCTTACAAGCAAAGAACAAAAACTGTTTTTATAGAGCCACTGTACAACTCAAGGCTCTTAATGTATTTGATGTGAACATTATATTGTAATGAAGTAAGTTTGAGAAATAAACTACAAAAATATATTGACGAGAATTCAAAAAAGTATTTATTGTTTACATTTTTGCATGTAACTCCCTTGGTTTATACGTAAAGAGCTCTTTGTTACACCCTCCAAATTACATTTTGATTTAGCACATTAAGTACTTCGCGAAGTAAGTCCGATTTTTTTAATTACATAATGTTAATATATTTTTTATAATCCACAGATGGCATCATTCAACTTTGTGATACCGCTGAGCTTGCATGCTCTCCAAGAAGCAACTAGTACACGTCAGTATGCTGTCAGCAATATTTCAACTGTTCGTGAAATCCCAAATAAAATCCAGGGTAAATATTATAATATCTAAGCAGTTGCATGTAAAATTGTTCTCAGGATGTATTGCAGATGTTTCATATGCTTTATAAGAATTGCATATAAATTGTAGACACTATCTATAAGTTTTAGCTTTGAACTTGTACTGTCTGTGGCTCAAACATTCCACGGAGGGGATCGAAATTGTGATGCTTGGCTCATCACTTCCCAACTTCCATGCTATATCATTTAGTTTAAGGTGTTAATGTTCACCCTTTTGTCTTCACATAGGTTTATTCGAATTGGCTTTTCTGCTTTTCAGGGATTTCTTATACACAGTACTATTTCTACCATTTATATTACCATCTGCCTGAGGATAGTAGTAGTCAGCCCTAGCAAGAATTGTAATCCAACTATTATCCCATATTCTTTTCTTCATTAATTTTATTTTTCCTAAAGCATCAATAACTGTCATCTCTACCTAGATTTTGTACTGGTCTTTTCCTTAACTGCACTCTGTGTACTTAGAAATGATATACATATTTTTTCCTTAATTTTACCTTAATCTTCAAAAATTATTTTGCCATGCTAGATTTTTTTGTACTGATCTCTTCCTTCATTGCACTCTTTTTACATAGGACATATACTGTACTGTATACTCGTGTCCGGACAGTTTGCCGTAAGACAAATATTCCGCCGGAAGGACATTTATAGGTTAGGTTAGTACGGCGAATTGTCCTAGAACCATATATACTGTACTTACATTTTACTCTTATGCTACCTAAATCTTCAATATCTATTTCCCTAGCTAGATTATTGCACTGACCTCCTCTTTAACTAAACTCTCTTTTTACTTTGGACAGCTTTCAGACATTGATTTCTCTCATTTTCTTTGCACCATTTAAGGATCAGTTTTTATTGATATCCTAAGCTTTTCTGCTATCAGTGACACCAGTTTTCATCTCACAAACACTATATACTCACGTCTGAAGCACTTCATCATTTAGCACGGAAGATCTTACTATCATTTATTGTATTATTTACTACATCAAAACTACTTTTCCTCCTGCTCTTCCCTCTTAGGCCTTCGTCTCTCTTGCAACTGTGATTATACAGTTGTTAAGCACCCTGGAAACAATATACAACTCTATCTCTCTCTCACACTTGTCTCCAATATTTACACCCTCACATATTTCTAATCTGCTAAGGAATTTCCCTTTTCTCATAGCATTTCACATCATATTCCTTGAGAGAAGAAAGCCTTCTGTAAGTGTCATGAGAATCCTTAAAAGTGTCGTACGAGTTTTCACTTTGCTTTAAGTAGAGTATCTCTGTCAGTATTATTGTAAAAAAAAAAAAAATCAGCTAAGATATTCATCTTTCCTTTTAAAATGTTTTATTTCAGCCCGTGCTTCTGAAAATATGCAAGCAACACTGAAAAGGGGGAACAATAAAATTATTTATTTACAGTAAATAGCCACATTTTTTTTTTTACACTAACAGTCATATAACATATGTATTATCTATATTATCTTTTTTCACCCTTCTTCATTAATGGCCTACTGAACAGTAGCAAGCAGAAATATAACAAAAGCCGATAAGTTTCTGCCTATTGTGATATTTCCTTTTCTCCTCCATACTTTCCAATATGTACTTTCAGGGGGATGTAATGGCAAATCACCTCATCACCAGATGATGATATTTTTGTCATTTTACAGATGCATTTAATACATTGTTGATTTTTTGTCATTTTACAGATGCATACAGTGCATTTAGAAAGAATGGAACACATTTCATACTGGCAGATCAGAATTTTGATGCCTTGTACAGTGTTCTTTTCAATTTCAAATGCGTCGATAATGACTTCAAGCTGCGGTCGAGGGAATTGATTATGAAAGGTGAATTATAGAAAGAGGTTGATGGTTGATCAAATACTGTAATACTATAATATGCTGTAATTTACTCAATATTTATAAGTTTTTAAGTTGATTCCATATTCCTTGTGGATGATCTAATGATGACATGACCACATCTAGAGTGCCATCTAAAATTATTGTGTGCAGTGGGCCCGTGTCTTATGGGATTTTAAAATAGGGCTGTTTTGAATAACATGGTCAGAAAATAAAAAAAGATAATCAGTAAATATATCCATAAAATTATTCATATAACTACTGTTTTTATGTAATGGTCTTGTACGTACTGTACATGGTTTTTTAATAACTCTGAGGGTAGAGAACTAACAGACCTTATATGATAAGTATGAAGAGGCACCACCAAATTCTGTATTATAAGATTTGAATGTGGACTTTGTATGTTTTTTTTATTACAATCCATTTTTCATTCCTTTTCTGTTTTCTAGCTATGACAAAATTGTCATCTGAACTTGTAGAAATAGTTGATGGGAGAGAACTCTCCGTGGCTGAACGTCGTGAAAGGTTAACTACATTGAAGATGCTAACATATTTAGCTTGCAGCTTCACCGAGGCATTTGAGAAGGAATTTAATTCACCATCCCTTGATACTGGCTTGTTAGGCAGAGTAAGTCCGTTGTTTTAGTATTTATTTATATCTTTTGCATTTCCTTCTGCCAGAGTCAGCGAGGTGGCCAGAAGCGAAACGAGCAAAAATTTAAGAGCCACAGGTGTAACTTAGTTATTAGTATTAAAACACTAATAACTAAGTTGTTTATTCCACTAGGGTTAGGAGGTTGCTACAATCAAAGGATGCAGTTTGGATGATGATAGAGTATTATGCAGTCTTCATTATCTTTGTACTGTAAACATACGCTCAGAGTCACACTTATGTGCTGTACAATATTAGGACAAGATCAAGCCATTGCCAGTGCTGGTCACTAATTCTGGGGCTTAGGTTTTACTGGCTTACCATGGCCTTGATCATTAAATATATCGATACCTTATATTACCTTTTCTAATATATACTATTGCATGGTTGTATATTTCTTAAAATTTTCATTATTATTTACTGCACTTTATTCTATCTATGTACAAAAGTCATAGACTCCCTTATAAAGGGGGTGGCCATGTCAAGGCAAGAAATTTTACTGTGGGAAGAAAATACAAAGGAGATTCCCAATCCCCTAGCCCTTCCCCATTGAGCCGACTTTTGCAACGTGCAGGGAAAAATGTGGGAGATATTATTACAATATGGTAAAGGACATTGCAGCTTTGAAATCCTGAATTGTAGGTCATTAAATATTCATCTATATAGAGAACTATCATAGTAATTACTTATTTTTATTTGATAGTGCAGTTTTTAAAAAACGGACCACTAGTAATGTATTAGAGATAAACACATTTATATGCTGTAGTAATCACGTTGCTAGTGCTTCATAATACGTATTTCTTGAGATCACAGTTACTATTACATTTAATATGTGCATCACAGGGTCGTAAAAAATCCACAAAGAAGGGAGATGAGAGTACGTGGGAGGAGGATCGTAATCAGATGTTATTGCAGCTGTACAGTGTGATTCAGCATCCCTTGCATCGGTTGTGGGATCCCCCAGTTGTGGAAGAAGATTTTGTGAAGTAAGTATTGACTCACACTTTTGCAGGATCTTGTGAAGATGTGTAACCCCCAAAACTGCAATGTAAAGCTAAATAACCCTATAAATTGTCAGGTTAGGTTAGGTGACTTGCCTTGTAAATATGAATAACCATATAGCACCCTGGGCTTACTTTCTTCTGGCCACCCAATCTAATTTTTGTCAGTTCAGTATGGGGGACTTCTGTAGCGTAATGGTAGACTACTTGATTCAGGAGGTGACAGACCCATGTTAGAGCTCACGGTGAGGTGACAGGAAGCATAGCCAAGCTTAATTCCTCAGCTTCATTCCATCTGCGTCAACCCCCAAATGGGACTAATAGTGACACTAAAAAAAATTAATAGAATTGTAAAAACTTAAAAATCTTTTCTTGCTCCAGAGCAAATGCTAGAGATAAGATGTTAAGAATATTGCGAAACTTTGCTGTTTTGTCTCCTTTGTGTGTGTGTGTTTTTTTTTCTCTCTCTCTCTCTCTCTCTCTCTCTCTCTCTCCACCCAAGAATGGGTGGAACGGGTCATGGAGAATCCGTAGGGCAGGCGTCAGCCCCAACCCCCCCACTGTGGTGCCCAACCACAGCAGTAACCTCCCCAGTAAACAGCTTAAACTTTCTTGCCTGGACGAAGCTTGATCCGTCGAGCTCGAGAATGCGAGGCCAGCGCGTTACCACTGTATTAACCAGGAGGCTACCTCCTTGTTACTTTCAATAGACCTTGGTATCATATTTGTAAAATGAATTAATGATTATGCCCATCGCAGGGTGATAGGAAGGGCATTCAACCTTCATTCCCCAATCTCTCACTGTCCACTTCCATAAAGGGGGATTCAGAGTGAAATATAAAATGGTAAAAGGAAAGACTAGTTTTGAGCCAATATTAAATTTTTAACTTGGCAATATATTCTGCTGCATAAAACAGTGACCACACTGAAACAAAAAAAGGTAGAGCACAGGTCTTCATTTCATAGTTGCTAGGTTTGGCCTTTTATTTTATTTTTTTTTTTATTTTTTTTTTTTCATAGATGTTCTTTTGTATAGTGAGTTTGACCTTTTTTATGATCAAGCATCTGGTAACCCTAATAGTGACAGTATTTTGAATCAGAGTTGCCAAAGTTTGAATATAAAATAGAACAGATTCACTATAAACAAGGATATTTATGGAAAACATTTGTTAAACCTGGCCACCCTGCCCAGCCTCACCCTATCTGCCAGCAGTTATTTTGCAAGAAAATAATTTCTATTAAGAAGGGATTGCCGGTTTTTCCTCTCACCTATCGCACTTGCTTGGCTGTTTCAAGACACTTAGAATGACAATAGGGATAAGTATGACCCAGTGCAAGACATAAGGAAGGGCATCCAACCTTAATTTCCTAGCTCTAATATGTCAGTATCCAACCCCTGAATGAATAATTATAATGACGTAAAATATTAAAGAAAAACATGAGTAATATATTAATAGATGTTCAATCTTCAGAGTATTTTTTTTTTTTTCCTTTTACAGTCTGATTGCAAACTGTTGCTATAAAATTCTGGAGACACCTTCTATGAATCTAGCTCGAAGCAAAGGGACAAGAGATTCGGTCTTCCAGATTGTAGGCACTTTGGTAAAAAAATTTAATCACGGCCTTGCATGCTCCTTGAAGCTTATGCAGGTAAGACTGGGATAAATGGAGTATTGTATATGACAAGAACATGCTTTCTGACACAAAAATTGTTTCAGTTTAGTATATTGTAATATTTAACACCCAGTGAATTTGCATTAAGTATTAATACTGTGTAGAAAACAAAGTGATCCATATCTTTGACGTCTTTAGGAAGTACTGATTATTGTTTTTTCCATCAGCTTCTACAACATTTTGAACATGTGGTCAGCCCTGCTGCTCAAGGCATTATTCTTTTAATTGAATCATATGACAACAAAACAGTTATCTCAGAAATGATAAGACAAATTGCCAAAACTGAAGCCAGAGAACTGATGAAGGATTCCTCGGGGCTACGTAACTTTTCTCAGTTTATAGTGGAAGTCGCTGAAGGGAAACCAGAGGTGATCTTGACCTCACTGAGTTTACTTATAAACTTTTTGGATGAAGAAGTAAGGCAATATTTTCGAGTTATTAGTATTTCATATCAATTCCATTTATTTCTCGTGATATTCATTATATATGGCTTGGGAGATGCCAGGAGAATGTTGATGGTAGGTGGGGAGAATAATAGGGTTGTAATGAGACATAAGGTACATGTGACACTGAATGTAATGAAAGCTGGTAAGGCACCAGGGTTTGGAATGCGTGCCCAAAGGTGAAGAAGCGATAATGGAATGGATGATGAGATCTCTGGAAGTCTCAGAAGAAGTGAGTGATCTTTATTGATGGAGTAGTGTATGCGCAGTCCTACTCTATTAGGAAGGGGAGATAAGTATGAAATGAGTAGCTTTAGAAGAATTGCATTACTTAGTTTGGATGGTAAGATGTATGGGTTTGGTGTGTTGAAAGAGAATTAGGAGAGGAACTAATAGAGCAAACTGGGACTGAGTCCCTTGTTGTCTGGTTGTGATGTCCTAACCAGCAATGTAAATTTTATATTTTCACTTTCTTGATATTTTGACCGAACATCCTTAATCTTGTCTCTTAGTGATCCAATTGTTCTGTGAGATTTTTAATACACTGTATTGTCCCTTTGGAGTTGGACGTAAGATCTGAATGACCTCTGTTATTGTGAGTTTCGGTACTATTAGTTGCTTAATTAGTATTTCCTTAAGGAATAACCATTATTGGTACAGGTAAGTTAACTAGATAATTCTTCAGTTCAAGAATACACTACCTTTTGCTTTTTTTAGTAATTTCTTTGAATACAGAATGTCTTGAATAATTTATTCACCATGATACCATATTCCATTGAAGCTATCAGGGTGCCATAGCTCACCCCATCCTGCACCAATATTGTTTGAGAAAAAATTTGAGGTGGAAAGTATTGGCAGCTCATAGCTCCCTTTTCTTTTTGCTGGCTCTTGTGCCATGTAAAGCATATGGGTGAGGTATTCTTTCACTCTCACAATCAAGGAATACAGATTCTCTTGACGGAATAATATTAGTATTTTACATATCTGTAGTTCTTCATGCATAGATATGGTTTTAAATGTCATGCCATAGCCGTAGTTTTACACCGCTTTTATAAATGCCTTCCAGTTGTCGGTTTGCTCCCACTGACTGGCTGAGAAGCCTACCTGGGAGTGGAAACTAAACTTTCAAGTTATTGAAATACACTGAACAATAGTGCCCCAGCTTACATTGTTAGGTGACTGCAGACTTGGAATTAAGCCAGGAAAAATTTTACTAGATGCACTTTATAATGCACATATTTATGTTGCATCATAAGCGCAGCCCAAGGTACCATGTGCAGTATGTACTGTACTGGACATGCAATGAACAGCGTATACATGGCACTACTGCTCCAACATGTGTGTCCACGCCAATTTGAATGGAGACAAATTATGACACGTAAAACGGTGTACTTTATTAAGACAAAGTTATATTGGTTATAACTCTTGTTCGTTGGAGATAGAAAAGAGGGACCTCTGCATTGCATTCACTGATTATGTTATTAGATTTGACCCAATGGGAGAGTGTAGTGATATACTGCAAATCCCTTTCTCTCAGGGTTTATTTTTTCTTTCCTTGTAGCAGCAGTTGAATTAGATGAGGACAGACAAAGTATAATGGAACCTTGCTGCCTCAGTTCTCTTATACAGTTTTGTTTACCCTGCTTGACACTAGTTAGATATGGTATCTGGTTGGATAAAAGGAAATCAAAATTGCTAATCTGAATATCTCATATCACATGGATCTGCACTTTCTCTGAGAGTTATAATTTTTTTTTTTTTTTGTATCAGGCGTATGTCATGCGCAACTGCGTATTGTCAGTACTTGGAGCTCTTGTACTGAAAGTCCTAAGTGGAGAAGACCTTGAAGAAAAGACTAAAGATCTGAGGGACCAGTGTTTAGATCATTTAGAAGATCACATCCATGATGTACATGCCTTTGTTCGTAGCAAGGTGAGACTTTTTAGTGTTTATGAAAATAACTTTTATTCTTCATGAGAGCTTTGGGATTAACATAACTGCCCTTGTCCAAGCCTTATTAGGTTGGTAAAGTTTTGTTCTGACAGGTACTTCGCCCATCTAATGCATATGCTATGAATAGTTTTCAATATTTTTTTCATAGGTTCTTCATATATGGACTGATTTGATCACAGAGAAAGCTGTTCCTCTTCGGAGACAGCAACAGGTTTTGAAGCTGGTTATTGGTCGTTTGCAGGATAAATCATCTTTGGTTAGGAAGAATGCTGTACAATTATTAACTGCCTTTTTAAAAGGTAACCCTTTTGCTGCTAAGGTAAGGTGTACTTTTTTATATAGATTTTAACCAATAAAATTAGACTAGTTACTGAAAGTTTGTATTTTTAATGTAGTGTATGATCTAGAGTTTAAAATTGTATAGACCATTCCCTGGAGGTTATTAAGAGTGTATAAAATCTCATTATACTCTACAGTGAAACTGCTAGGTGTCTTTTGGATTCCATTAATTTTTTAGACATTAAGCAGCCGCCTGTTGCGATACTACAGCTGAAGGTCTTTTGAACTGTTCTAGGACTTGCCAGGACACTTCAGTGTTAAGTCTTCCTTCAGTTATGGTTCTTTTTCTGTTCCTATATCTCTACCGAATGTTCTTGGATATTCATTACACATCTATTATCCCAACACATCTGACAAGTCACAACACCCTCCATCTCTATTTATATTTAGAGTACTATATTTTCTTCGTGTCCAGGCCCAATGAGAGATTTTTCTTTTTTTTCCGTCCTGGTATTACATTATAAAAAAAAAAAGTGTATAAAGATGTTGAAAAACGGAGAAATTGCAAAGAAGTGATACTTTATCAATACCCATGTTGCATATTCTAAAATACAAAGATCAAGTTTGCCAAATTTAATCTTTCTCTTCTGAATAACTTTGGACGAGGTGGCTTTTAAAATGGAGTTATAAAGGTCAACATTATTAAAGACTGTCATTATAAACTGTATAACATGTGGAAAAATTATCACTTCAGTATGTGCTTATAGACTTTAAGGCTGAGAAGAGCATTATTACATTAATCATTCGTCAGTCATACCCACTCACATCATCTCAGTGAGACTTATATGTTAATCACTTAATTCATCTGGAATTGCAAAATATTTTAGAATGAAATTGTCAGGGAAGAGGTTTAGAGTTTTGATAAGGAGTTACATTGCACAAAAATTTCTATGCTTTTACTCTAAATTCTATTGCTCGTTTTCCAGTTGCCTCTCGAGGAACTGGAATCGCAGTATGAATTGGAATATAGGAAGCTACAGGAAATGGCTACAGAGGGATCAAAAGTAAAGACAGAGAATGAAAAAGCTGATGGGGCAGTTGTGTCCCCAACTGAAGAATGGGAATCTAAATTGCCAAGCACTGTGAATCTTATTGGAGAAATAGTTACTGAAGGTTTGTTTTCCCTAAAATTGTTGTATTTTTGGAATTTCTTTTGTGGAGCCAAATTTATGTTCCCATAATATTTTTCTTATATATATATATATATATATATATATATATATATATATATATATATATATATATATATATATATATATATATATATATATATATATATGCAGTATATATATATATATATATATTTTATTTTTTTATTTTTTTATTAAAGACTTAATAAATTATGTGATATCTTCGTTATTGTCTTTTCTTGTGGAATAAGTACTGCTTGATAAAATGCATAGACTAGGGTATTTTATATATATATATATATATATATATATATATATATATATATATATATATATATATATATATATATATATATATATATATTCCTAAATTTAAAAAATTTGTTTACTCATTCCATTAATTTTCCTTCTTTTGCATTTTGATTACAGGTAATGACGATGATGATGATGATGTTCTGGATGAGAACACTTCATTAAATGATGCTGTAATGGAAGTGGCTCAAGCTTTCATTTCAAACAAGACTCATCGAGCCATAAAGCTCCTGGAGTCAGCCTTAGAGATGTTCCATGGAGACGAGATATTAATGTGAGTTTTTTCTTGATAATATCAGACAATACTGTTGGATATTTAGAGTGGCTACTGAGCCCGTATTGGTAGCATGTGCAAATTTGATTCATAGGGTCAAGATCTGCCACAGTCTGATGTTAAAAATGTCATTCACTCAGGGTAACGGTTGCACTTACCAAAGTCCTTCGAAAGAAGGCAGTTGCCCTAGGCCTATACAGAATTGGGAGTCTGCGATGTAAACCCGGATCACTGTTGATATTTAGATGTGTTAAGTTATTTACATTGTTCCTGTTTTATATTTGATCACAAACTGCAACTAAAGGTTTCTACTACATTTACAACTATTACTGAACTGCTACCTCCTATAGACCATAGTAGGCAAAAATACTCTTCCTTGTTTGAGTGTCTAAGAATAGAAGGCAAAAGATTAACTGATTTCCTTTACTCTTATCTCAAAATATTGATCAGTAAAGAGTTAGAATAAGAATTTCAATATTTGTAGCATTACCATCAGTGCTATGGTACACAGATATGACTGAATTTTGTAAAATCTGTATATATCTTTACTCGGACAATGCAGCTATGGTACACAGGTATGACTGAATTTTGTAAAATCTGTTTATTTCTTTTCTCGGACAATCCAGAGGTGGCCAAGCACAATATGGAAACTTTTTGGAATTTTTTTTTTTTTTTTACCCTAGGTATGATCCACAACTGAAGTTTAAAACAAAAACGAAAGTAGATATTGACGACTTTTCCGAATACCAAATGCGAATTCTTGTCGTCCTTAAACGGATTTTCATCTCTGCTAAAAATATGGAAAGAGGAAATGATGGAAAAGAGAATGTCGAAATGGAAGTAGATGAGAGTGATTCTTCCAAGGAAGCGGAGATGGAAGATCTGGAAGTTACAAAGCAGAAGTTACTTGTGTCTTATTTTAAAGTAAGTTTGTGATTTGTTTCAAACAGATTTTTTAAATATTAATATTAGCAAGTTTGACAGAAGACACGTATTACTTAAGCTGCATATTCAAAGTAGATTAATCATGTCTCATATTTAGAAAGCTGGTATGATGGTTGCATGCAGTATTTATTTAATTTACCATTGACTCTTTAAAAGTGTTAGGTGTTAGGTCATTATTCCCATTGCTCTACCAGCAATTCTGGTGGTTCTAGGGCTTCCTGTTTTCTTGAATGAAATTTTGGTAGAGAAAACACTTATTGACTCAAATGCATACCAAACATTGACAGTGTGAATAACATTGCTTCTAAAATTAATTATCTTTAAGTTATGGAGTGAAAGCATGAGAGAGACTTTGTAAATACAAATTAGTAGTAGTAGTAATTAACAACAGTATAAATATTGCAGTTCAACTGTGCAATTAATGCAGTACCAACGGTATATTGACTTTGATAAGTGGCAGCTGTGGTAGGATATATTTTTACCAATAGAACATTAAATACTGGGTGATTGTTTCTTATAAAAGCCATTACTGATTCGTTTACTCTTCCCTGTTTTATATTAAATGCTGAATTATTTAATTGATATTCATATGTATAGATGCTAATTTTTAAATATAATCACCGTTTTTAAAACTGCCGTATTCTATATGATAAGGAAAAAATAAACATGTGTTTTGTATGGTATAATTAAAAAAAAAGTATCAATAATACCTCGCCTTGCATTGTTGATACGCTCCAAACACGACTTAATTCGGGAAACAACTTGTGGCGAAAATATCGTTTAGACAACACACTCGCGCAGAAACTGGTAGCAATTCAACTGTACAATACTTGCTTATATGTAACACCATGATAAGTTATTACAGCAAATGGACACTCAATGTGACGAGCCCATTTACTCTCACAATTTATATGCATATATTTTGCGTAAACAGACTGTATGTTACTAATTCATGTAGAATTTTTTGCCTTTGAATTTTTCTTTAAATTTAAAGTGGAATACATGTACTATATTCATACTCATGTAAATTTGTACTTCACCTTCATGAATATTTTCTTTATTCATCTGGTTCTATGTTACAATGTTTTGTACTAGGCTTAAAATTTTTCTGTTTGCAAGATGATATTGAGTTTTGATGTGATGTCACGTATCTTTTCTGAATCATATAGGATTCAGTCACTTTTGCCCGGCTTATTCATGAAGGGGTGCCTGTTGTATGTCAGCTGCTGGGTAGCAAACAAGTCTCAGATGTCATGGAAGCCATCTCCTTTTTTGTGACTGGTAAGGATTAAGTGGTTTGGAATATTTGATAGGCCCTCATGTCACTATTCCTAGCATTTTTCTTTACTTGCAGTTGATTAATATATCTGAATATAGTGACATGTAAAAACCATGTTGTTTACCTGCATTGTTTGATATATCCTAATTCTTGCATTGATTGACATATGTTGAGCTAGTGACTAATGTATCCTTTTTACTTTATAGCCTTTGAGTTTGGTTTACTAAATGCCAAGGCAGGTATCCTTCGAATGCTTGTGTTGGTGTGGAGTAAAGAACAGTCCATCAAAGATGCTGTGGTAGAGGCTTATCAGCGACTCTACTTAAGATCTGATCTACCGAATGAACGGTAAGGTTATCTGCTATTACATGATTATTTAAACATTTTATTATTATTATTTTTATTATTATTAATTTACTATTTTTTTTTTCCGCCGTTTTGTGTCAGAATTAGTCCCCATTCAAATGAGTGGACACGGACAGGTTGGAGCTTGGGGGATTAACACTGGGTTCCTTATCTAGCACTCTGTGGCAGGATTGAACTCGCAAATGCCAGACTTATCACTTCCTAACTTGTGCGATCTGCCACTAAGCTGCCATGGCCCCCTTTATTGTTTTCATACTAATTGTAAATAGCCTGGTCATGTACATATCATTTGATTAACTAATGATTCCTTAGTGACTAAATACTAATTGCATAGTTAGTCCTTTTCAATGTTAGAGTAATATAAATACATGGATAATTGTGTTAAAATGATGGATAGCTATCATGTAGCTTTTTCTTAGTCCATAACCGTTTTCTTTCCAGAGCACGGGCACAGTTTATCGTACGTAATATATCAGCTCTCATATCTGGAGCTAATCTTGGGGAGAGAACATCTCTAGAGGAAATTATAGCTGAATTTGTGAAGTCAGGTAGTTCTCACTTCATTTACCATTTTATGCAATTTTATTTTTATTTCTATCTTCTCTTTTTCATTCCTCTGCTGGAGCCGTATGGTTTATTGTCTTTGACCTTTTCCATATAGGCTTGTTGCTTGACTTATATTATAATGATTATAATAGTAATAATAATATTTTTACAAGTTTATGGATGTGTAATATTTCGTATATATTCAAAATATGCATAATATTGATAAAAAAAATCTAAAGCTGTGATTACCATTTCATCAAACTAATGATGAGAGACTACCTGCTAGTGCCATGGACATTATTTAATAAATAACGTTCTCTTTCTCACAGGAGACATTTCTAAGCATGTTGTTACTATGTTATGGGAAAGATATACGAAGACTTTACCAGACACAACTGATGAAGAAGCTCGTGCTGCAATTATTCTTATAGCCATGTGTGCTAAGTATGTTTTATTTATTTATTTATTTTGTCAATGTCCTTGTCCCACCAGGAAAAAATAATGAATTAAGAACTTATTTCTACCTCTAATCATACGCATTATGTTAGTCACACTTTTGCATGACGCATACAGTGAAAAAGATTGTACAGCACTGTTATCATTCCTAAATTTCAGAACTATCCTCGTGTTTCCAAGGTTTACCGTGGCCCTATTTTGAGGGCATAATTTTCCTTATTAAGGTTTGTCAGGGTAGTTTACAATTACTGGAATTTTAAAGAATAATCCCAGGGTGCTCTAGAGTTATTCGTATTTACAAGTAAATCACCTATTCTAACTTAACCCTACCCAACCCAGCCCAACCTCACCTAACTCAACCTAACCTAACAACGAATTGTGGGGCTGATTACCTTTACATGGGGTTCTGGGTTACTCTACAATATCCCAATAATTTACTTTTTACCTTGTAGGTTTTATGGTTTTATTCTTTGATGAATTCACTTATTGTTACACAGAACAGCTATTAAAATTTCCTTATTAATTTTGACTGTCTTTTTCAGTTCTGAAGTGAGCATAATATCTAGCAATATTAGCGTGCTTGTACAGTCAGGATTTGGGGACCGTGGTGAGAAGGACTTTGCTCTTGTTAAGGAGACTTGTACTGCTCTACTCAAATTAGCTGCTTCAAAACCGAAAACAGATTCTCCTAATCCTCCTTCTAGGTGAGTTTTTATTTATTTTCCCTAGCTGCAGTTTTCTTTTTTCTTTTATTTTGTCTTATCTTGTAGTTAATACCATGCCATTTAAAATGCAAATGTTACATTTTAAACAATTTTTCCCCAGTGAGGACTGGTACTGTACCACTGACAGGAAGTTTAAAATTTAATATTGTTTATTTCGGATCTAGTTATTACTGTGTACTTGGATATACTGGTCTTGTGTTTATATTTCTTGACCACTTGCTATGCAGTATGTGGATTTTGCAATTTCCTTTTTCTACTACTTGATTCAGTTTTCTGTATTCAACATGTTTTGTCTGAATATTGTTATGTTTGAAGACCTTGTGTGAAATACTTTATTATCTTTTTTTTTTGAAACTTGAATATACCTTCAAAGCTAAGATATTGTGCTCTCTATCATTGTAGATTAGAAAGAGAACATGACATTTTCACGCGCTTGTCAGCGATACTCGTGAATGGGCTAACTCGCCTTGAAGATCGGCAGTATTCGTCTATGGCAGTTGAAGCAATAACCGTTATCTATACTGTAGGTATCAGAAATACTACAAGAACATATCCGTGTTTCCCTGTGTATCGTAAAAGTCGACTAAATGGGGCAGAGTGAGGAGATAGGATATCTCCTCCTCTGTATTTTCCTCCCACCAAGAGTCTATTTTTCCTTGACTAAGTCATCCCCCTTAAAAGGGGGAATATGGCATTTGTATGTTGATAGAGAAGTATCAGAGAGTGAAAAATATTAATCATTAATGTTATTATTAGCTAATAATAACAATAATAATCATAATAATGAAAACAATAATAATATACTATACACAATACTTCCTTGTGGTATTGAAGAAGAAATTCCAGTTTGGTCCATGTCTTATATCACATGAGGCAGTTAGAGGGATAGAAAAACAGAGAATTGGCTACATTTCCTCCCTGTAGTTTTTCTTACCACAAAGTACCTTGCGATGAAATTTATGCAAGTTGTGCTTTAACTTTGCCACCCTTATGCTATTATTCAGGGATATGTTGTCTTTTTTAAAAGAAAAAAATATTCCTGAGATTTTCTGTGCAGAATACACTTTATGGTATTGAAATATCAGGAAAAATTATATTGTCAGGGACAAATTTATTACCTCTAGGAGGACCTTGATTTTTTTTTTCCAATTAATTTCTCACACTTGGTTACATTTTTGCTTTACCTTAATTTATATACAATATTAATTAGGTCATACAATGTATAACAAAAGTATATTAACTGTTGCTGAGATATATTATCATGCAGGACTTACAAAAGTTTTCTTTATTTTTTTTATTCATAAAACTATTCAGAAGATCCTACTGAACATAGTTATTATAAATTACTGTATTATACCTTTCAAGATTTTAGAATCGGAAAATTTATGTGGCAAGTAGACCCGTTATTAAGTAAAATCCTATTTTACAATTTTTCAAGCTTTTATTTTAGAAATTTGTTCTTTATTGCATATTCCTTCAATTGCTGTTTTAGCTTGCTGAGCATCCAGACGTAATTTGTGGAGATATTCTATATAAGATGAATTCCATAATAGAGGAGCATGCTATCACCAGTACAACTTCTGAACCTGCTACGGAAGATTCTGCTTCTCAGGTAGAGTAACGTCAAGTACAATTTTACAAGTGTTGTTTTATAGTCTTTTAGACATTCGAACTTGAATAATGTACCCAACACATTTTATTAATAACAAGTCTGTTATTAATGCAGAGTTTATGTGTTGGAGCTTGTAAATATGCGTAACCTCCAAAATTGAAGTCACATCGTAAGTTGTTAGGTTAGGTGGCTTGCCTTGTAAATATGAATAATTCTAGAGCACCCTGGGGTTACTGTGCTTTACGAGATACGGCATGTTTAAGTACGCAATTAATATTGGTGTGTGATATCTATAATGAGCTATTCAGGTATATTATTTAGAATGTGCTGGAGCATTCATCGTTTAGATTTATTTTTATTGTATGCTGTATTGCAAGAGAGATTCCTGGTCTGTCAGGTATTACATGTATTTTTTTTATTTTTCCTGCAGAATGTACTAGATGAGGTACCCGTTTTTATCTTGACCCGTTTCATCTTGATCATGGGTCAAGTTGCATTGTGCCAATTGGTACATCTTGACACGTACATTTTCTCAGAATTGAAACGTAGGAATTTTCTCACTGAAGAAATGGAAATTGAGAAGAAAAATAAGAAGAAGAAAAAGAACAGCAGGAGATCTTTAGCGACATCTGCAACAGAGGCCTCCATGAGTAGATATGTAAGAAAAGATTGATATAGCAGGAAATAAGTATTCTGATGTTTTCATTTGCTTTTTTCTTCATAATCATATATTTCCTAAATGTCATTTTCCTTTTAATGGTAAAATTTAAACTTGGCAATTGTGTATGGTACTTTCTTATCATAAATTGTAAAGTACAGTAATTCCTTTCACTGTTGGCCTTTTTAATTTGTAATAATTGTGCTGTTATCTTGACTATCATGTGTTAGATGACACTCCCTCCACCAGCAGTTGTCTGATGAAGACATCTAAAGAGGGACAAATAAGTGGAAACCTGGTAGTATAAATGAATAAATAAATAAATATATCTTATTCAGTATTATCGGGATGTTAACTATAACTGATAAAGGCAATTTACCATTTACATATATTGTGTATATCTGTACCGCAGCTTCAAGGGCCACATTCAGTTCCCCCCCCCATGAAACATCTTAAAAAATTATAGGAAAGAGTTCACTTTGCCGATTAATAATCGATAGTTGGTGTAATATATCTTT
>JAXCGZ010018980.1:0-45000 GCA_037179515.1 Halocaridina rubra | reverse complement strand
CATAAATTTTGAATTCGCTCTTTAGTATATCTATCCAAAGACTTTTAAGTAAACTAGATTCTCATTGTGTTCCTGGTATTAATGGCAAGTTTAAGAATACAGTACGTGTACTTGTATTGCTTTAGTGTCTTATAAGCAAGTGTATTTTTTTTTTTTACTCTTGCAGTGTGTAACTAATTCTTCAAAAGCTTAGCATACCTAGTATTAATAGAAAAGTTAATAATATCTACATTTCAAATATTTAACTTATTGTCAGGAATCGAACTTAGACTGTTGAAGTGAAGTCCACAGATAAGTGTGACTTATGTGCAGGTCTCAGGAATGAATCCCAACAGTCGGAGATATATGTTCTTTAGTGCCTTAATGCTGTTGAAACTTTCCTATTTTCTCTTATTTTACCAGGTTTAGCTAATGTGTTCTTCACTGAACTTGCTAGGAAAGGGAATGCCCTTTATAATGTTTTGCCAGATATCATATCGCGTCTGTCTGACACTGCACTGGACTTGGAGGAAGAGAACTATAGAAAAATTATTGGGTAATGCTTCGTATTTGGTTATGTTTTTATTATTACTTCATTATATAAATTAATCTGTGCCACAGATATTGTGGTGTATTGTGGATGAAAATAAGTTGAATGTAATGGAGATGAGTTATATGAAAAGTATGATATGTGTATCTAGAACAGATAGCATGAGAAATGGGGACTCAAGGCAGAGAACAGGTGCTGAAAGAAGGCTGTGGGATAAGTTAGATCAGTGTGTTTTGAGATAGCTTGGACATCAGGAAAGAATGAATGATGAATAAGTAACAAAGAGAGTAGGGGTACAGAAGTAACTGGAGTAAGATTTAGAATGAGATGGTTGGATGGCTGAAGTGAAAAGAGCGTTGGATTCACTTGGTATGTCAGTGGTGCAGGGCAGAGAGAGTACATGTGATAGGAAAGAATCAAGAAAAAATGTGTATAGGTGACTCGGACCAAAGGGATTTCTCACACGTGCTAAGTCAGCAAACTGGATGAGTGGGTGTGGGAGAAGCCTGCCATGTGATGAAGCAGTGGGGGCAAACCAGTTGCGGTTGTTGGGCCTCATGGCACATACCCTGTGGATGACCCAGACAGGGAGGAGGTTGGGGGAGTCTTGGCACCTCTTTATCCCCAAAGAGTTGAGAGGAGTGTTAGAGGCATGTTTTACTTAAAGTGAATGTATTCTTTGACCAGGCCACCCCCATACAAGGGGATTGTGGCCAATGTATATGTATGTATATTGTGCATAAATGCACATAAATAATTTTCACATATTTAATTTCAGCCCCATCTTTTCACTACTACAAAAGGATAAACAATTAGAATCACTAGCTGAGAAACTTTGTCATCGTTTCCAAGCTACAGTGGAACCAAGGCAGTGGAGGGATATTGCTTTTTGTCTCTCCTTATTACAATTCAAGTAAGTTCTCAGGACAGTTTATATTCTTATGTAATAAAACTTAAAGAGCAATTATTTATCACTCCATTGATGTCCCCATATTTTTATTGTCCAAGATAATGGCTATATCTTATAATGTAAGTTTTCCGTTTCAAATTTTTCTTCAATAATTTTCTTCATTTCTTAGCGAGAAGGCCATCAGGAAATTGACAGAAAACTTTAGCTGTTACTCAGATAAATTACATGAGCCGCAAGTGTTTGAATTTTTCCTCGGCATACTTGCTAATGCACGTAAAAACCTGAAGCCTGAGAACAAAGTCATCGTGGATGAACTTGAAGCTCGTATCCAAGAAAACCACGATAAGGGCGTAGAAGACGAGAGTGCTCTGAACAAAGCTGCACATGCCGCATCCAAGTCCAAGAAGACTAAAGGTACAGTGAATATGATTGCCAATACATTATGTGCATTGTAATTTTTCATGAAAAATACCCATATATCTGTACTAAAGCTACAATTCCGTCAATAAGGGGGGTGGCTGAGTCAGAGCAAAAACTTGACTCTCTGTGGCAGGCAAATACAGAGGAAAAGATTCTCAGTCCCCTTGCTCTGCCTTGACTTTTACAATACGCAGGGGATAATGGAGGAAGTATTCTTCCCTCCCCTTAGGGGGACTTACATATAGCTTATTATTTTTTTATCATACCTATATTATGCCATCCTCTTAACACAAATTTAGAATATTATACCATATTATTTACCCTAGAATAAATAATTATTTTCCTTTTAAATCATGTCATGTAAACTGTATATATTATTATTTTCACTATTTATTTACCTGTGTTAGGTCACACAGCTGCTAAAACCAAGAAGCGAGTCAAATATCAATTAGAGTCCTCTGATGATGATGAGGCCTTTGAATCTGATAATTCTTCCGAGAGCGATGATACCTCCAACAAGAATACTGAAAACAGTGATAGAAATGGCAATTCCAAGAAGAGAACTGAAGGTAAGTAAAATTTTACTTTTGTGTTTCCATATTAATAAATTTGACATTAATACTGTTGAGTTTACTGAAAGCAGTAATAGCAGTGGCAAGTCTTCATGTTTTAGTTTTGTTGCAACAAAATATATTTTAAAAATTTGGGTTATTTTAGTCCTCTGGTTTGTTTCGTGTCATTACATTCCTATCTGGGCATGGCATACGTTAGGTAATAGCCTATTTGGTATATTCTCTATCCCCAGGTAATAATTATGAATATCGCTACACGTTGGTCTTCTTTTTTAGTGATAAGTTGGTTTCCAGTGGCTCATATACACCTAGTTCTTAGAATAAAACAAAGATAGATTCACAGAAGTGATGGGTAATGTGAAAATCGCGTAATGTAACGAGTCATTTTCCATAAGAAACAATGCTAATGGGCATAGATACGTTTCACAGCCGTACATAGACACGCTATACCAAAGATATAAGATATGTAAAACATATTTTATAAGTACATAACAAAGCAGAAAGTCCTGTAGTTATTTATATGAACATGCAAATAGTGTACAGTATAAAAAATATACAGATTTACTGTACAGTAAATAAATTAATGCACTCTATTAATCAGTGGGCAACAGGCATACACTGGGACATGCATGGTGGTGGTGAGCACGAGGATTCGGGAAAACAAACCTCGTATCTGCAAACGTTTTTGCTCTAGCATGCTTTTTCCCTGACGATATTATATGGCAAGTTTGTTTGCTGTTTGTTGTTAATGCTTTTTTTCCATTCTTCATAATATCCGATTGCATTAAGCGGTAGAAGAGGAGAAGGATGGGGGAGAACGAATCTCTTATTTGCAAACGTTTTGCTGCCTCCGTATCAGCTGATGCACTCTCTCACGTTATATCCCTGACAATATTTTATTGCAAGTTTGTTTGCTGTTTTTTCTTAATGCTTTTTTTCCATTCTCTTCACAATATCCGATCGCATTAAGCAGTAGAAGAGGAGGAGGATGCAGGAGAACGAATCTCTATCTGCAAACGTTTTGCCGCCTCCGTATCAGCTGATGCACTCTCGTACGCTATTTCCCTGACGATATTATATCGCAAGTTTGTGTGCTGTTTGTGCTTAATGCTTTTTTTCCATTCGCTTCATAATATCCAGTTGCATTAAGCGGTAGAAGAGGAGGATGCGGGAGAACGAACCTCTATCTGCAAACGTTTTGCTGCCTACGTATCAGCTGATGCACACTCGCACGCTTTTTTCCTGACGATATACAAACCTTAACACATAACGTATTAGTTTTTTTCCTAATGCTATCGTAGTCTTGAATTCGTAGAGTTATATCTCACCTGAATGACATTAATGTCTTATTTTTCTTTGTATTAAAAATCTGGTAGCATGGTGAGTGATAACAGATATACATTGTCTAGTTTATATTTGTTTATTTAGTTCTAAACTTATTCTACACCTCAAAGCTGCCCGTCCCCTTAAGGTAAAACTTTAAGATCTTATTCGTGCACCGGAAATATTCTAACTCTGTATTTCTAACTGCCTTTTTCTTTCTTATATGACCAAGATGGCTGGGCGTGGTAGGCTTGGACAGCCTTGCCAATAGGCTTCCAGAGAAAAGGGGGTGTCCTCCATTTTGTGTAGTTTCGGGGCGTGGCTAACAAGAAGGCCAATCGGACACAAGGAGGGCATATGTGGGTATTTTAACAGGTGCACGTACATACATACATGTAGATATTGGTTTTCTGCTTTCGTGGGAATGATTTGAACTTGGTGACAATTTTGACCTCTATTGGCAACTGGCGCCTATGTGTTGAACCATATATCTCTTTGCCATTTCTCTGTAAACACACATCCTGGCCAGGAAACCCACCACTGGGAAATATCAGTTGTGCCACTTGACTCTCCTGACACCACATGGGCTATTTCTATTTCACTTTATTACATTTTTTACGACACACAAACACAGAACAAGCGATATATCCACGCAGTATGCTGGGTAGAGAGACACTGAAGCACATGGCACCATGGCGGAAAAGTGCCTCCGAGGCGGTCGATTATTTACTAAAATGAAAACAAAAAATCTAATTTTTTTGCATGGGCGTTATTTGTGTATTTTGTATTTTTTTACTATTGTTTTTTAGGGGCATTATTCTAATTTCGCGAATTATAAACACGCGTAAAAAGCGAACTAGGTGTACATTCTTTAATCTGAGAAATTAGCAAGACATGAGGGAATTTCTATGATGAACTGTGTATACGCTAATGATAATTTCTAATGATCCCTTGAATTTCTTGATAAGAAACTAAATGCATCAGGTATTATAGACGTCTATTGAAATCTCATAAGCTCGGCTCCCCTTAATGAATTATGCAATGAATGGTTATGGTAGTTATCGACCTGTCAGTTAACTATGTATCCTGCTAGGGTTGTTGTTTGAGGTTAAAGCCAACCTTGTGTTGGCATGGGCCCTTGTCCAAAGAACAGCCCGTAGGGATACATTGATTACATACTGCCCAAATAGGATTTTACTATGATGGTTGTTGTTATTTGTCATTGTATGTCACTATTAATCCTCATGATGGACTAAAACGTGCACCTGCCACATCTCAAGTCGAGCAGTCCTACTACTCTCGCACTAGGTACAGCAGGGTGTACACAACCAAGAGAAAAAACTTGATGAAGAAAACAGACTCATTTGAATATTTGTATAAGTAATCATTCTGTCTCAGCCATTCTTGTACTGGTCACAAAATTTGAACAAAACCAAGCCAAAATCTTTTATATACTTTTTTAGATCGAAGTATTTGCATATGGAATATCAGTTTATGTACATTGCAAAAATTGAAGGATATACCCTTAGTTTTTTTTTTTTTTTTTTTACCAGATGCACCACCTCCTCCAAGAAGAGCATCAACAAGGTCAAGAAGATGAAAAGAAACGATTTCTTAAAGTGGCAGATGTAGGAATATTATAGTATGACTAATAGTTAGCTGTAAAAAATTTATAGAATGAATATAGTGATTAGAGATTACTTGCAAAAATAGATATACTATTAGTTTTCTAAGATACTGTGAATGACAATCTATTTGTCCGTTATCAGATAGTTTTCATTTTGTATAGGGATATTTTTGGGTTTATTCACACAAACCCACTATCAACTTGAAAGCATCTTTTAAACAAATAGTCCATTGTGTTAAACGATATAAAAATGTTAAAAGCTAAATACAAGCTTACTATACAATTATATTCGAGATTATCAAAAATTATATTTATGCACTGTCAAGTCTTGGCTTGGAATGCAATAATTCTATATTAAGTTCAGGTTTTTATGATATATTTTCTGCAATTCTGTATGGTTTGAGTCGCTTCTTTCATCTTGAATACCTTGTCATTCATTAGTTTTTCACTATGATATTTAACTGATGACTGTTGCAGTCCAGTAACAAACTTTTTTGTACTAAGTTTGTACCTTGGTGCTCCAATAGCCTAATGGCTAATAATTTATTCGATGAGCCTATACAATAACCAATACTAGTTGCACATGTGTACGTACAAATGACTGAGCGCCACAGAGAAGGAAGGTATTTTGTCTGCAAGTTACTGCTTTTGACTGAAAAATTCAATCTTGAAAATGGTGCAGTATCATGGTCGAGGTTTATGGTCCGTTATCTGTCGACTTCAGTTGGTCAATATAGCATGAACTCGGATGTTTGACAAGTAGGTCATGGTGCGAGTCGTAAATACATAACAGATTTATATTGTAAATTTTTCTCGAATTGCAGGATCTTGTGTTCATATGAATGGAATTTGTGTATATTTTCCTTAGTCTGATTTATCATACTTTTATGCGAATTAGATTTTAAATTCAACGACTTCGTTAATCATAGACCATATTTCTTCGCATTGCTCTGAGCACCAAGGTACAAACTGACACAAAAGAAAAGTTTGTACTTAATCACTACATTCATTACATACAGTGAGAAGGTCAAGACTAGTAAATTATGGGAACAGAAAATATGTTTCACATAAAACTACCCGAGCTTGATATGTTGTATGTATAATTATTGTTTCTTAAGATTGTAAATATTTAATTTTTTAGAGCATATTGTATGGCAGTGGGTTATTTATGGGCATTCTAGTTTGTTTTTAATAGTGCCCTCCTTTTTTTAAGCAATTTGATTCTGAAGACTTCGTTATTTTACAAGGTATTTTAGCATTTTTTTTACTTAGCAAATAGTTTATTTTAAAGGTTTTTATGAACACTTAAATGTCTTCCCTTTTGCACACACCATAGTTTTTAATAAATTATTTTCTTACATATAGCAGCGTAAGGGTTTATAATTATGTATATCTAGTTTTCCTGCATATAACAGGATGTTTTAAGTCTTTTGTTTTACTCAGTTGAGAATCAAGTGTAAAATTTTTTATATAAACATGCTGTCTAGAGCAGAGTTGTAAAATTGATGCAAGTAAGAGGCTTTTTTAATGTGTTCAAAGTGCAGTTTAAATTCCGGGCAGCCTACAATCATTATGCACTAGATAAGAAAACCATCCTTGAAACTCACAGTAAGTTTATGAAGACCCGATCTGTAAAGGCAAAACCCTAATCAGGAAGACCTCAAAATGGGTGGAGCTAGAAGTGTCAGAACTCTTAGTGAGATGTATAGTTAGAGTAGAGGAGAGGATAGTCCAATCAGCAAGCAAGCATAACATCTATCCAACAAAAAATTTTGTGAAGTGATCTCAAGATATATCTACATAATATTGATGTCCAGTTTCACGGCTGCTTGCTGAATGGACTTTCCAGGACTGAACAAACTCAAGTTTTGATATCCTCATAACTGCCTACTTCGGAGTTTTGCAGACAAGGGTTTTGTCCTTTACTGATCAGGTTTCTGTAAACTTCTGGTGAGTATCAGTGAAGGTTGTCGTCGTTCCAAGCAGCCTGGCCAAACAAACCCTGCATCTGCAGTAGTCTTCCTTCTGACAAGGGACTCTTAAGGCAGGCAGCTTAGAGACACATCCTTCTCTAACGCTCACCGGAAGTTAATGGAGACTGGATCTCGGAAAGGACAAACCCCAATCAGAATGACCTCAAAGTGGGCAGAGTCAGTGATGTCCAAACTGTCTATGAAATTCTTTTTCAAGTCGAGGAAAGTCCGTTCGGCAAGCAGCTGCAGAGTTGAACACCAGTCTTGTACAGAGCAAGCTCGGGATAACACCACTTAATCCGTTGGACAGATGTCATGCTGGTGTTCAGCTCACCAAATGGACTTAAAACACTGAACAAATTTAAGATGGACAGCATCAACATTCTCCTCACTGCCCACTTTGAGGTCTTCCTGATCAGTATGGGTCCTGTATGGCTCACATATCAAACACTTTCAGTGCCTGTCGACAACAGTGTTTGTCTGGTGCAAAATGCTTGTCGCACTGTCCAGAATTTTCTCTGTACTTCAACTGGAAGAAAAAATATTATGCCATACAGTAATTTTACTTCTGCTCGAGAGTCGGCATGAAAGCAGAAGTAAATGGTGCAAAACTTCTAAAGTAGAACATTTACCACTATGTAAATGTCGTTGGTCGATTACCTGCAAAGAAAACTGAAAACCAAATTTGGGGGGGGGGACTTGACACACCAAAGATTTGCAATTATGTCTCGGATACTCACTTAAAATTTTGCTTATATCCTCTACTACAGAGCAGAATGTAGATGTTAATTGAAAAAAAAAAAATTGTTTTAGAGCATTTAATAGTTCATACACAAAAATATATATAGCCTTACAACTGAATATTAATATACATCACACAATTATCAAATCTAAAACTAGATAATACAGAGCAAATATAACATGGACTGAGAATCTTAAAAGAGTGCTGGGAAAAGTTCATTAAAACTATCAATATCAAGACTCATTTCATTATCATCATTCATCTGAGGTCTCTCAACTGGCATGGGGGATTTTACCAATTCCTCAACGTATTCAAAACATCCCGAATTTTCCATAAAATCTACAGATTTTGGAGAGAGAGCAGATTCATATCCAGATTTTGGGAGGAGCGACCCGAGGGGGGCAGATTCATATCCAGATTCTGAGCCACCTGATGATACAGGACTTGTAGGAATTCCAACCTCATCCTTCAAGAAATCCAAGATTTGAGCTTTGGTAATAGGAGAAGGCGCTCTCAGCGAGACAGGGTGGTCAATACAAAGATTGTCCATTCCTGGTGTACTGTGCTCAGATGCTTTATCTGTATTGGTAGCAACTTCAAAATCAAGGAACTCTTTTAGGATATCAGGAGTTGGGAGTTCATCTATACCTGAGGATCCATCCATTCTCATGCTGTCATGTGAAAACTTTTTTAAACTTGTCTGCTCTTCCTGGGCCAATGCATTTGTTAACTGTGTGATGAGACTATCCTCAGCTGGAGTAAGGCTTGTGTTCATCTGTGTATGACTAACTTTGGTATAATCATGATCAGCTACGTCCCAACTGGATTCCATGATTGCTGATGAGGCCCCCACCACCTGTTGCTTTTGTAGTTCCATGATATTGACTTCTGTGATGGTTTGATTAACGTGTGGCTGAGAAATATGCTGTTCAGTGCTGATTTCAAGAGGGTTTGGAGTGCTGCATTTGCCCACTGGTAACACAATGCATTCAGAACCAAGATCCTTACTACTGCCAGCACTCTGACTGCCCGCTGCTGGGGTATGGATGCTGCTGATCCAACAATCTGAGTGCTGACAGGGATCTCGACTCCTTCGTACACTATGTTGTTATGGGTTTTGGTGATTGCACCTTCATCCAATCTGTTACTTACAGAACTGCAAGTACACTTTGAAACAGCCACCTGAAGTGCTTCATTCTTCTCTACCAACTGGGTATTCTGTTCTGTCAATATAGCAGTCAATTCATTCAGTTCACCAATGTGTTCAGTCAACTCAGCAACTTGAGCTTCAAGCTGATCCATGCGTAATTTCTTCCTGTCACGTGCTGTTTGAGCTGCTACTCGATTCTTCAGTTTTCTGAAATAAGAAAAATAAATTAAGACCTCTGTATTACTATTAAACCTCAGAAGAATTTTAAAGAAACTGACATGAGAGCTACTTGTAAGTAAAGTATGCTTATATAATTTACTGCATATTCCCAACTAAAACTACAATAACAGATTTGCATTAAAAACTGTGTAGTGTAAATAACACTAGTCTGTACAACAGCTAGACACTTCACTTCAGAGGGATTATTACCCTAGAACTAACAATCACACTATATACGAGTGAATATTACATATATATATATATATATATATATATATATATATATATTCTAATCCAACATGAAAATTATTACGAAGTTTGAGTTTCAACCCAACTTACAGTCAATTAGGAAAAATGTGGATTTGGCTTGACCAGTGGCAGTTGCGTCTTGCATATTTAACTCAAAATTATGAAAATCTTAAAAATTCTGAGCAGTTCTGGTAGCTTATAACAGATGCAGAGTAGTTGCACTAACAATTCATTCACTTGTAAAAAGAGTACAACCAAATGTAGGGATATATGCAGGGTTAGTATTTAATCCATTTAAGAGGGATATTCTCTGGGAGCATATCCCCACACAAAGTCTTGTGGTCATAAATACTATAGGACAAAAAACTAATTTCAAAGACATTCATCAAAAACTGACTTAAAAAATTTATACAGTATTGGAACAACTAAAGTTGGCAAATACAGTATTTAATATATAATAAATAGAAAAATAGCAACACCAAAGTCCAGTTGCCTGATTTTACATTTGTGGTGGTCAGTTTAAAGTGCAAATGTGGATTTGATGGTGAATGAAGATACTGGACAATATCCATTATGCACTTGTGCCAGTAGCTGCATTCAGGTTTAATGTTCTTTATGGGATAATTTAAAACAAAATGCCCACACTTCTAATGTTGAGCTTTTATTCAATATTACTATTTCGACCCCCAAATGTAAGGAGTCGGGGAGTAAGAGGCAGCAGTGGTTTAAAACATTCACTCCACTTATTTATTTGCAGCTTTGATGTTAGTTCTCATTCATATGGGGATGAACACAGGGTGCGAGGACTAAGGGTGGTAGCCCTGCATAGCACCCTACAGTGGTCACAACTGCATTACAGTAGACCCCATTCACTTTGTTGGCTAAAAATTTCATTTTGCATAGTTCTAGGGAAACGACTCGCTTTTGTTCAACAGAGAGAAATGCCTCTCAGGGGAAAAGATGAAAGACAGATTGACCAATCATGGTACATATGAAAATGCTACCGCCTTCTGCAGACAGGTGTGAGCATGCACAAATTATAATAAACTTTGAGGAGGGTAAAGGTCACGAACACCTAATAAAACACGAGTTCATTATCCTGAAACTTGCCATGACAAGCCGAATGTGAAAATCAAAGTGATTATGGTTTTAATCTCGTGTACAATTCCTGAGTTAATACTGGTTACCGTCTTAGGCTATGCTACTTTTTATTTATTTATTTAAATGGGAGCCTACTTTTTATTTATTTAAATGGGAGCCAAGTATTAACTTAAAATCTATTAGGGTCTTTGGTTAACAAAGGGAGTTTTGGGGACAGATAAACATCATCAACAGTTCTTGGTACAGTATTTAAATTTATTAACCACAGTATAGCATTCAACTAGGCAAGTGACAGACTAATGAAGCCCACCGTATGGAGTTAGAAAGGGTATCTAGCCACAATTCCCCACCTCAAACCTGTTCGTCCACCCCATAATGGGAATATAATAAGGCAGCCAAGACCCACAAGCATTTGATTCTTTATCCTCACACAAAGCGTTGGATCAATAACCAATCAACTACATTATTCAATAGGATGAACCAGATTTAAATGGAGACAAAGAATTTTGTCTTATCGTGATTTCTCCATTATTCATACGAATTAACTTAATAATAAGAGATTCTAGTTATAAAAATTACCTAATAATAAGACAAGGCAACTACATTATTCATTATGACTGATAGTAATAAATTAAGAGAGATTTTCTGTTTACCTTCTCATGACCTTTTCCTCTATGGTGAGGTGATCCAATCTCTGTCTCTTTCTTGGAGGTTTCGTGGCGTCGTGCATGATGGAATCGTCATCTTCTTCCTTAATCACTTGAACAAAATTTCCTGATAAAATTTCTGACAGCTGTCTGGTGGCAATGGCGGCCGTAGTGTGTGAAGGTGTGGGAAGAACCAACGGAGTTCTTCCAAGTTCTTTGGGTATCGTAATCACGATGGTTTTTGTCGTCGCCATTTTAACTCTGTCTGTTAGGTACGATTTGATACTTTAGGAATATGCACTTAAATGAACTTTATGCCACTTATAACACGACTAAGAGGAAGAAACCTGGACACAGGCCTTTAGTACTCTTATCTCCTCTCCGTCTCTGTGGTTTCTGGAATGTGGGGAGGGATTTGCGCAGCAGGGGAGGTCGTCTGCGCAGCCGCCATAAAAGATGGTGTGTTGCTTCCCCATTGGTCGTAATTTCGTGACTGTGATTGCTAGAGGTCCATTTCTTACTCTTCATTTTATTTATTTTCACCCATTTCAAAGGATATAACCGCTTAAAGAACGTGAAAATGATCATCAATTATACAGCAATCATTGAATTACTCTTGCATGAGAATATAATTTCGAATAAAGTGAAAATTAATAGAGATTTATAATAACGAACTGGCACTTATGCCACTTGACGTCATTTTGACGTCATACGTGCCACCATGGCACTTTCACAGGAAACAAAAAGGGAACGTAGCAAAGCTGATGCAATATTACCGTTTCGTTGTTATATACACATGGCTGGAAAGTGGGAATATCAACAATAACATACATTTACCTATGTCTATATATATGTTTCTCAAAGCTGATGCAATATTACTATTCCGTTATCATATATTGAAACAAGTTTATATATATTCGTCATATATGATAATAGAATATTAATATCTTAGACGTCTTCTATATTAAGTTGACAATCCTATATAACCCAATTAAAAATACAAACAAAAATTATCAACAGACACCAAGGTGACGTCGATACCGCTGCCTTGGTAACAGCCACAACAACAGTGCCAGGGATAATAATAACAATATCTCTATTTTCGGTCATTTTTGCAGCTACTTACGAACATATTCTAGGAATCTCGGTTAAAAATAAACATATATATATATATATATATATATATATATATATATATATATATATATATATATATATATATATATATATTGCCCAAGTCCCCCTTGTAAGGGGGTGACCGTGTCTAGAAACACGCATTCACCACTATCCACACATACCTGAAATTGCCTCAAATTACTGAGAATATTGCATCACTATTAAAGTTTCCCAAACAGAAGTTGTTATTTAAGACTAAAAACATCATTAATTATATAGATAAACTTTTCTCAATTAATCTTATCTAAGTTTGTACTTGAACATTCTAAGTATATGTTGCTCACGGGAAAGAGCCTCACGTTTCTAATTCCACATATCTCTCATTTTCTAATATTTAAATAATTTTTGTTTTTAAACGAGGAATGCAATATATTCAGCGTTTACAATTTCTTCGCTTGGCGAATTCTATTAATAAATTATTCTTACAATAAAAGTGTTATGTTGTTTTTTTCGTTGAGATTTGCACCACTTTAATTTTAAGTACTTGTTAGGCCATAAAATGTTTACAACTGGAAAAATAAAATTACGATAGAGTACTTTACGCAGTTATTAAAATCATAACAACCCGGATATTACTATATAGTTTAAGCTTCATTTTATCACAAAATTCCTCAATTTCATCCTAAATGTGTCGAGAGAGAGAGAGAGAGAGAGAAATTTCCTCTCACAAGGATGTGTCATCGCCTATAGACTCATGTGACCTGGCTGATGCAATTCTCCAATATATTGTGCTATACACACACACACACATCTATATATACATATATATATATATATATATATATATATATATATATATATATATATATATATATATATATATATATATATATATTCTCTATATATACTATATATATATATATATATATATATATATATATATATATATATATATATATATATATATATATATATATATATATATATATATATATATATAGTGTATATAAACGGACTTTAAATAATAAACACGAATGATACATTAACTGCAGTGTTTTACATAATATATATATATATATATATATATATATATATATATATATATATATATATATAGTATATATATATGTAGTCGCCGTGGCTCAGTCGGTAGCGTCTCCGACTCTGAGGCGTCAGGTCGAGGGTTCGTGCCCCGCCACGGTCTGAGGTTAGCAAAGGCATGCACTCAGCGTAAGGATTACATCTGCCAAAACAAGTCCTTCGCAAGAAGGCAACCGTCCCAGCCCTTGGTTGATAAGGGAGTCCGTGACGTAAAACCGGAACCGTATATATATATATATATATATATATATATATATATATATATATATATATATATATATATATATATATATATATATATATATATATCATGAGTTGATCTCATGCTCTGATATTTGACAAGGTGGGATGGATATCATTAACTGTCAACTAATGAAATTCTACCTTGTACACTCGCTTTCCCTCCCTGATACCATTTACCTGATACAACAGAATGTATGTCCTCTACATGGCTATTTCATAGTTCATAATTTATACATATACAAACAATTAAGCCATCTCTATTCTACTCTCTCCATTACACTTTTCTAATCCTGCCATCTCTGTACAAAACTTGCATCATGTGTCTTTAGGATAAGAAAACAAATGTATTATGTTCTAACATAAAGTTATTATGTTATGTACATAATGTAAAAATTTTTGTATGTATGATTACCTAATTGTGCTTTCGGGAAAGAGCCCAAAGCTCGTATCTTCCCGTCTCCTCATCGGTTCCATTTTGTACTTAGTGATACTTATCATACCTGTCCTTAAAACTATGGACTGAATTAGCATTAACTACCTCCTCGCTTAGCGAATTCCAATTTTCAACTACTATTACATTAAAAAAAAAATAGTACTTCCTTACATCTTGCAAAGAAGTTTTCTTACGAAGCTTCAAAATATGACCTCTAGTTCTAGAGCCAGCCATATCAAAATATCGTTCTCTATCCACTCTATCATAACCATGAAGGAATTTAAAGACTCTCGCCATCTCCCCCTCAATCTTCTAGCTTCGAGTGATGGTAAGTCTAATTCCCTCAGCATCTCATCATGGATTCCAAAAGGAGGCTGCATATTCAAGTTTTGGCCTCACATAGGTCACAAATATTTCTGAACATTTTCTTGTCCATGTGCCTGAAGGCTACCCTTACATTTGCTAAGAAAGCATATGCTGCCCTTACTATGCCATATATATATATATATATATATATATATATATATATATATATATATATATATATATATATATATATATATATATATATATATATATATATATATATATATATATATATATATATATATATATATATATATATATATATATATATATATATATATATATATATATTATATATATATATATATATATATATATATATATATATATATATATATATATATATATATATATATATATATATATATATATATATATATATATATATATATATATTTATATATATACACAGTATATCTTTCCTCTGCCACTAAAAAAAAAAAAAAAAAAAAACTCGCTTGTATCTCTCGAATCATAAGTAATTACTTAGTCTTGTATATTCAATTGTGAAATGCAAAGAATGATAATTCAATACTTAAGCAAAATTTCAAGTTTATTTGCTATACCCATCAGTTTTCCTTATTAATGTTACATCAAGGTATGTACAGTATTGTATTACCATGCCAAAGTCAATCCAACTGTTGTATGCCTCCCATTCTGCTAGATGCTAAAGGCTTTGGTACCAAGAACATCAAACATCCCTAAATAATTTTTAGCCTACCTCTATTTTGAATGCTTGTACTTCTTTTGACAATAACCATCCAACCAAGATTCAGTTTCATTACAAAATACCATTTTTCTGATTTATCTTATTGTTGGAGACAAACTAATCCATATCTATCTTGAAACATATCACTTTCTACATCTAACACAATGAATTATCACTACTCTTTTACTACCTTTTGTTCATATTCCAAGCTACCTCCTAAATACCATATGACACGCCTATACTATATTTAGTTTTGTCAGCATAATTTAAACAAAGAAACCTGTTCATTCCCAACTTCCACCTCTGTCATTCTAGTTCATCAGTCCAAAGCTCTCTTCTCAGCTACTATTATTAATCTATCCATATTAGAGTCTGGACCTACAAGATTTTTATTATATTCTTGTCCTAACACACCCTGTACCTTCAATCACTTTCTTTGAACAACTTATTTAATTATATGCCATAATATCATCATTAAATATTCCCAAATAGTTAAAGAATAATCTATTCATCACATATGTTTGCTGGATACGCCATGATTCCTTCCTTCATATCCACCCTACCTTCTCTAAATTTATACAGTACATGCAAATAAAGAGGAAACTTTTTTTTCTATGAGGTCCGCAAGTATATTTTCTAAATTTAGGAAATGATCAAGCTCTTCTATGTATTACCAACTCGCTTTGCTCAGATCTGTTTTCTCTGACCAATACCTCTCCCTTTTTACCTCCAGACCTTTACTTCTTGCTTTTAAGACATGGTTTTTAAAATATTTTTCATGATTCAATAAAAATTACACTGCTGGTTTACACATTCTTTCCCTATCACTACAAGGAATATCTTTTTAAGGTCATTCCTTTAGCCTGTAAGATTTGAAAGGGTGCTATTTTCTTCCCTCACCAGCAGGGATATTCTTCTCTTATGACACAGGAATATGGTAGGATTTCGTCTCTCCCACAAATGGGGTATACAAGAGTGATAAGTAACATTTAACAACATAAGCAACAGATGTATTGCAGTATTTTGTAATGCATATGGGGCAAGAATAAATAGGAGACTCTAACTTGCAAGTAAAGAATGATCATGATTAAAGGTATAGTTCTGCACTTACCGGTAACTGCATCTTCATGAAGAAAATTATAATTCCTCCATAGAACACTCACTGCAGATATTTATTTTTTTCTCATTTCTAAATCCAGTAACCTTTTTCCACTTCTTTTGTCTTCATTGGGCATTCCCTTGCTCTATCATCTATGATCCAATTCCAATTTTTTATTCTTAATCATTCTAAACTCTTGATGCCCTTCAGATTTATTGTCCACTTCAGTTATGATAAGGTAATGTAGACTTTCGTGATGTTCATTGGTTCCTTTCATGTATAAGAGTTTTTGTAATTATTTACCAGTATCAATGGATATGAAATAAATATTTTGGTGATACTAAGTTTCAAAACATCACAGAGTTAATAGGCAATACAGCTTCTTTTGATGGCACAAGTATATACATGACAAAGTTCAGATGAAATAACAATTCTTCCGATGAATAAAGCTTCTGAAAGTTTTAATGATAAGATCTTCTCAAAATAAGTAACCCCCCAAAAGCAGTAAATTGTTAGCTTTGGTTAGGTGACTCGAGTTGTAAATATGAATAACTCTAAACTATCCTGGTGTTACCCGTCTTTACAATATCCTAATGATAGCTATCCACTCGAGATCTTACTATAATATAAAAGTGCATTTTCTTTAGATTGCTAAGAAGCAAATACAGGAAAAGAATTGCACATAGACCACAGCATAGTAGTTAAACCTGTAAATTACGTCAATTAATAATGGCAATGTTTAAGGCAAAAATGCAAAGATAGTGTACTAAACGAGCTTTCTAAGAGAAAGAAATATGTACAGTACCAAAATATGTCTGAAAATCTATGCTTCAGCGATGTGAAGCAATTTCAAAGTTGTTGTAAAGAGGTGGCCTCCATAGTTTTTATTTATGTAATGCAAAACGTTTCTGGTCAGATGCTGAAAAAGAGAAAATCTACTAAAGTTATGAATAAAGATTATGCCTACAATCCCCGTCTACATATTACAATCACCTCAGACCGAATTTTCAGTAAATATATACCAACATACCTGCGGGAACCAATGTGCCATAGTGGTTATAATACTCAGCTCTGAAGGTGACAAACCTGTGATTGAGCCAACTGGAAAGGGTTAGAAAGGGCTTTCAGCCTATAGTCCAGCTCCAATTTAAATGGGTCCACCCCTTTAATGGGGATTAATAGTGCTAAATAAAACGTAATTAAAAATATACCAGCAGTTTTGCAACAAAGGATGCAATGTTACAAGTATATGAGGGTCAATGTATAATACTGCATTTCCTTAATTCATTTTTAAATGGTTAACTCTTTAGATTGTCAGGAAACTCTGAATATATTTACAAATCAATCTCGGATCATCTGATCAGCCTAATTACCATAATTTTACAAATGCTATACAGAACCCATTTCAACAAACACAGAGGGCACTTACTTACCTCTTATACAACTAGTGTGAAAATATTTGCACGAACAAATAAACTACAAGGGTTCTTAATTGAATATTTATTTCACTCATTAATTTATTACAAATATACAAGTAGCGATCATCTTATTATTTACCTTTAAGATTCATAATACTCTTTTATTTCAGGATCTGTGGGTTTGAGTATAACTTTATCCTTGAGGTTCACAACCCAACCTGGATTCAAGCCAAAGAACACCTGTCGCGGATCTTTTCGTTCCAGTAACATGTCCTGGTCAGGAGACTGACTCATATCAGGAAGTACATAGCCATATTTCTGAAAAATAAATGATACTTATAGAAGGGAAAACGGAACCAGTACCTGATATCAATAACAATTTGTTTGCTGCTTTGTCAACCTATAAAAAGATTTTTGCAACCAAGTGAATCAATAGTATTTTCTTGTAATATTTTTAAAAACTTGCCTGAGCTAATATAAAACGATCTTCTGCTATTAAGGCCGGGTCTGCTAAATAACCTCTGCTTTTTGGATCAGAGTAGTAACTGATTAGATGTTGAGGAGGAACCATACGCTTTGGAATAGGGACACCTGGAACAAATGAACAAAACATTCATTACTGATTTCCACAGCATCTTGTATATTACTGAGCATAACACACAATATGTCATTATTATTATTATTATTACTAATATCATAAGCCAAGCATCAAGGTCAGCAGGAAAAGGTCAAAGACTATAAACCTAATGGTTCCAGCAGGGAGTACAGCTTAGCGAAAAAAAGGAGAATGAAAAGAGTGAAAAATAAAATGACATAAAATGGTACAACTAACTACTGCAATATAAAGAAAACACGCTAATCTGAATCACTGTATTTTCTTTCACTATTACCTTCAGTACCAATCCCTTCATTAATATTTGAGCTATAAACTGTAAAAATTAAGCAAGTCTTCTCTAAACTCACACAGTGTTGCAATATCTTGAAAAGCCCTACTTAGTTTAAAAAAAAAGGGACTGTATTCAATCTCACAACCTAAAGTTTCATCCAAATTTACCTTATTCACCATCCATGTATAAATTATTCATTCACGGTGACATAACACATTCTTGTATAAGTCAGATCTTGGCCTTAAGCCACTCATTATCTACCTGATCTATTCTTAGGCGAACTTTAATACAGTTAAAAAGCTATATCCTAGAATCTAATACATATGCAAAACTTGCAACAATGCTTTCATATCCATCCCATCATATACATTTTATTAACAAAAAATAATCATCTTAATTCATTTTTATATATACAAAAATACCAGATTTCATCACTTAATAACTGACATTCCTTTTCATACTAAAATAAAACTTCATCAGTTAAACCATTCACTTTAAAGATCACTTTGTGAACTTCTGAAAACCTGAAGTTGGATTATATTTGCCAAATAATTGAGGAATGTGAAGGAGTTTCTTAATATACACAACTCTTAGAAGAGGCGTGGCTATGTTTTGCATTGGGCAAAAAAGAAATATACTTTCTTTGCCAGGGCTTCAATACATATGGGAAAAATGACTGAATAGGTAAATAACACATGTTAGTACATTACTGAACATAAGATGAACTGATACATAAATACAGATTATAGAACTCCTTCCTCTACTGCGAGTTACATCATACAGTACAGTGCTGTGCAATAAAACAACAACAGGCACAATACAATACTCACCTCGTTTAAAGAATTTCTCAGGATTTATGGCTGCAGTTAGACAAATGGGATCATAATAAGAAGTAGTAATAACACCTCCATTTCTCTCCACAGCAGCGATAACTGCCTCAGATGCCCACTGCACTTCTATATTGATTCGTGCCTGGAAATGGTCAATACCCTGGAAAATAAGATAAACGGTAGAATGTGCTATGAAAGGAGAAAGGGTAGAATGAAAATAAATTTTAATTATTGTTATTACTAACATTATTACTAATTTTCATTTTTCTTTCTTTTAGATTGATATTCTATTGATAAAATCTGCTTCAAGTATATTTAGTGATATTGCCAGTACAGACACTCCTCAACTTACGAACGAGTTAGATTCCAGAAGCCCGTTCATAAGTTGTGAATAGGTGAAAAAAAGGACTGTGCAGTACTGTACAGTAATAAGGCTAGACACTTAATTACTACAAAAAACATAAAGTATACAGTACTAATGAACTTCAATACAGTATTAATAATGAGGTAATACAGCACAGTACAGTAATACATACAATACATGGGTAGATAATTGGTATGTTTGTGTTCGGATCTGTGAATGTTTGCAATTCGGTTGTTCGTAAGTAGAGGAGCGTTTGTACTTTACATAATATTCATTCATAGTCTCTACTCTTTTTGTGTCCAAGGAGTTAACTTGAAGGGATATCCTTCATGCTTAGGGAAAAAGAACTCCACATGAATTCTTCATCACAAGAAGCAACTAGAGGGATAAAGATGTGGACAGGTAAAAGTAGCATTGGACAGGTCAATTTTCCAGATTAAGGAGCAGTGGACATGTACAGTCCCCCTTCTTAAATTTCTTTCATGCCACAAGTTACCTAAAAGACAGAGCGAGATCGGACAAGGTATGGTAAACCATGCTGTCAGTTCTCACTATGTCTGTTGCCACACTAAAGGCTTCAGCGAGATATGCCATTATGCTAAAAAAATTATATATAGAGTACATATTAATACCAAAGCTGTCCAGCTTCTTACGTGATATCAGTGACATAATTTGGAATATACACAGTAGAAATATATTAAGAAAAAATAAATATTAAGAACATTTTTCCCACTTAAAGATACAGTATAGCAACTACTGTATGGTATTAGGTGATTTTATAGTGCATTAGATAAAGTTTAAGTACATTATAGTAATATGATGAAAATTTAAAGTATACAGGAGGTTGGAAATACAGTAAGTCAAAAAACAGCAAATTCTAACTTATGCAGGGTGTGATAGAACTAACTGATCACGTAAGATGAAGGTGGAAAATGCTAAGTAATAAAAGCCACTTACATCATCCTCCAACATAATGCCACCCTCCCTCTCATCAGGTTTTACAGAATGCAATCCAGTGGCTACAATTTGCGTAACATCAATGGGTATGTCGGTTCTCAAGCGACCAGTGTCAATCATTTTTTGCAATACTCCCATGCAAACTGGATGGTAAGACAACTTTAGGCTGAAATAGAAAGAAAAGAGTAGCATTAATTATCTACACTATTTTTACCCATTTTCCTACTATGCAAATGTATGGCTATGTTAAAATAAAAATATAATTATATACATGTACACTATAAACATAAAAAAGTAACAAAAATACAGGGGAGTATTCATTTAGTCAATATGTTTACAGCTCACACTGATCTCGGTAATCTTACCCAAGTATTTTTTTTGTACACCAGGATGGGCAGAAAAAAATTACCCTCATCAAGGCTGGGCACGAAGAAAAAACATAATGCAAAGCGAAACATGGAAGGGGAATGTTGTGTCTTATCATATATATGCCATATTGGGAGATATCATGAAAAAAAAAGACATCACGCTCTGGAGAGAAAACTAGCCAGTGCAATAATAAGTTGTACCATTTTATATAAATTTTTTTTTTCTATCTTCTCTTTTCTCTCTTCCCAACCAAGTTGTTTTCACTGCTGAAAAAGATGTCAATGACAAACATAAATGGGGTAAGAATAGTCTAGTACAAAAGCTTTTTTATGTCAGATTAGAATTAAACTCTATGCAGCTCAAAAACTACTTCAGGACATATTTTTCAAAAAATTTCCCACAATTTCAGGATATGTAAATGAACATAATTAATGTTCTCATACTGTAAATGCTGACTAAATGGGATAGGGGGAGGAAGGGAGGAAAACGATCCCTCTCAGAGGAGAAGAAGTACCTACCCTGCTTACTTCAGCAGAGTATAGCGTCTTATTAGAAAAAAAAAAATAATAATTACTTACTGCTGGCCTTTGTAGTGTTGTCATGCAGAAAATGCAACTACCATGCTTATTTGAGCAGGATATGGTGTCTTACCATGGAAACATAAAAAATGAAAAAGAAATTAACTTTTACTTACTGATGACCTTTATAGTATTGCTGTATAGGAAATCGCAGATAAAATGGATTGTTGCCCGTCTCATAGCCAACCCTCATAAAATTCTGTCTCTGTGATGAACCTTTGTGGCCTGCTCCATGTGTTTTACCTCCATAAATTCCACGACCTCTCTTTGACTATAAAAAGAATAACAGATGGACTATTAGAAAGGAACACTATATAAAAAGAAACTCTACGATTTGAAATATATAAAGTACAACTTTTTTGGGGGGGCTATTTTATTGTGTCAATATTAATCCCCATTTTAAAGAAGGTAAACAAAGATAAGTGACAATGTAACAAAAGAAGCTTGTTAATTACGTACTACACCTACACGGAATATTGTTACATATTCATTACACATCTCTTATTATTCCTTCTTATCTGACAAGTCACAACACTCCCCATCTCTGTTTCTTTGTATCCGAACTGATGAGGGCAATTTCCTTCACCCATCCTGGTGTCAAAGGCCTGCCATTCTTTGTCTCCATTAATCCAAATTTGAATGGGGGTGGACACAAGTTACAGCTTATCAAAATAAGCTTGTTAATGAAAAAGGATATACAGTAACTGATTTACCCTTAATTGGCGTATCAATTAGTTAACGCACCTGAATTGGGAATATATGATATACCTACATTTCCTTATTCAACTGTGGAATTGCCTACACACTTTTGGTTTTTTTATAAATGTTATCAAGCTTTCTGTTTTATTTTCTTTTTATCATTCATTCCAATTTTTCTTTATGACGTCCCTAAGGAAAAAGAAAATCTTTCCTATAATGTACCAAATATCTTGTGAGTTTCTATGTGCAAGACTACCATGTCTGTGTCCACCCTCATTAGCATGGGGATTGATAGCGACACAAAAAAACAGAAAAAAGTAATTCATTTATAGAGGTAGAGAGCTGCCAAATAATGAATTCTGTCAAAGCCAAAGCTTTAATATTACTAGATAGGTATACTGTATTCAATGAAAGAAATAATACTATTTACCGGCTTATTAGATCCAGGGTTTGGTCTCAGATTAGATAATGACACCCTGGGTAACCTCCTAAGCAGGTCAAGGGCCTTTTCTGTTCCAACTCTTGAAGACATTTGTCTCTGGCACTATATAATTTTTACAGTATCCACGTGTCCTCATATAATGTTGCTTTCTGACTGAAATAAAAAAAAAAGATTGTTGTAGTTACTAAGAGGTAATTCCAAAATATTCACTGCACTATGGAGTATCATAAAATGGCCGCAATCCCCTTTATAAGGGGGTGGCAATTAGAAAACAAAAAGACGGACAAGTGTTAGAGATTCCCACTGTCCACAGCTAATCCACTTAAAAAATCTAATATATTAGGCCAGTATACACCAATACAGTACTTTCAAAATTTCCAAGCCCATCCCATAATACTCACAACTTCAGCAAACACTGCCAGAACTATTAACTAGTGATTTTAGCACATAATAAAATATTGGTAATTTTTTTTTTTATGAGTGTGACACTGGGACAGGCCAAAAAAATGCCCTCATCAATAAAGGCCCGGGCCCGAGAAAACATTAAGACGAAGGAAAAGAAAAAGGTTGTGGACAAGGCAGAGATGAGGTAATGATACACAAAGGAAAAGGACAGACTGAAAATATGTTCAAAATACAGATGACCTAGAGATATGGAGGATTAGGCCCTGAGATGACGATAGATCCGCTTTTTGAAGGTAGATAGGTCATAAGAATTTGGAAATACAGAAGGAGGATTTAACAGATTAAAAGGGGGGACTTTGGTTCATTAAATGAGTCTGTCTATTTTTTCTGATTTGAGGTTTGTAGTGACAACAATTACATTATTAAAAGAAGAGAAATAATACAAGCACAACATCCAAGGTGACAATGTAAAATACCCTGTAAATCCTAAAACAAAATATCTTGCATATAGCATAAATTCAATAATAATACTTTATTTCCATTTCAATACAATGGGTATTCGTCAGCCAGGGTAAGCCCCAACCCCCCACTGTGGTGTCCACCCACAGCAGTTCCTGCCAGTAAACAGCTTATACTCTCGGTCTTGGACGGGAACCGATCTTTCGACCTCATGAATGCGAAGCCAGCGCGTTACCACTGTACTAGTAATACTCAGAATCATTGACCATACAAATAACCTCCTTCACACACTCAAAAATGGAAGTTGTGAAGCTATGTCCTGTAATTACCTTCTAATACAATGTTAGGTTAATTGGCTTAGGTAAGGGGTATCTAGGGTGCAAAGCCCCTAAGTAGGATAAGTAAATGCAAAGCATATTCCCATAATTAATTTAGACATTGAAATGTGTTTTTTCATCATTTTCTATGTAAAACAAGTGATACTGATGAGCAATTTCCGTTACATATACAGATCCCCCCCCCAACTTACAAACATCAAATATACGAACATGTGAAAAGCATGGTGCCTATGCGGTTTACTATTATTATGCCGCAAGTTATGGATACTTCCACATTTCAGAAAACATGCAAACATGCAACATGTGTCTTTAGGATAAGAATACCAATGTATTATATTCTAACACAATTTTAAAACTTCGAAAACTCATTTTTGAGAATAATGACTTTCAGAATAGATCATTTCCTACAGAAAATCACTACAATGACCACATTTCATTGTCCAAATCAGTTATGGACTATAATTTCACAATTGCCAATATAAACTATAAGCAATATCCAAAACTGTTAACGCACCACTAATTTAGGTAGGCCAATTGCACCTAAGGACATCTGATCCTTAGGATAACTGCCCCCTATGACAATAAGTCTTCATTAATGAGTACTAAAGATTACAGTATTATTTATCTATTGCTCGTTACAGGCAGTGATGATCTGCCAAAACCAAACTTTTTCTAACCTCACGTAAGCCAACCAAACTTAACATTACCTAAAGCAGCCAATACATGAATCCTTAATATTACCATGGGGACAACTGCCCGCTTTTGTATTTAGAGTCAGGGACTACTGTCCTGGGGGTAACTGGCCGCATTCCCAATTATATATGTAATCTGTACACAGTTGACACCCCAATATGGTAACTGTTTACTTTTACATCCCTAACGTGTAAAATTAATAAACAAAACAATGGAAATATTTCTGTATCTAAATACACAATAATATTAATCAATTCGTTTTTTTAAATGGGGGTGAACTAATCACACCTATTTTTAAAACAGTAAATTTAATGAGGATTTTTCTAGACCCGCTGTCTAAAATGTATGTATTAACTGTACCCGATTCTCAAAGGTCTTAGGCTATTAAAATAAGCCTATGTAACAATTGCAAACCAGAGTAACTAAACTATTCAACGATAATGTGGTAATCACCTGCTAAACCGAGACTGACTGACTGGCAATTTGTTTACACCTCGAAATAGCGGAAAAGCTGAACTTTACTGAACTCGCACCAAGAGACTTTATTTTATAAATATAAATAAATTTTTATTATTATTATTATTATTATTATTATTATTATTATTATTATTATTAATGTGACAAAACAAAAAAATCGTAAGACCACTGATTTCAATCATCAACACCTTTCTTAACCACTGGATGAACCTAACAAAACCTAAACAAATAAGAATAATTGGAACACCTACAGTTTAGCGGGGCATACCAAATTCAAAACCTACCAATAGATGGCGATAGGCTCTGAGTAGAGAACTGGCGGATGAATACACAACAAAAATGGCGACAATAGGCATACAAAACAATTTTTTTACTATCCTAACTAAAAATACTTACTTAACCATAATTGAAAAGTCTTGAACTAGAGTGACCAAGGGTCAACCGTGGGTGGCAGGTCGAGGTCAAGTTAGGGTCGAACTACATACCAGAGAGGAGGGATGTGGTCGATGAGCGGCATACCCCGCTAAACTGTAAACTACCCGAATAATTTTTAGCCCGACCAGGACTTGAACCTAGGACGTATAATTACTGTGCCAAGGCGCTACCAACTACACCACAGAAGGTCTAAGAAAGAAACCAACTTTACAGCTTAACTGCTACACTAGGAATGAACGCATTTTAACTGAATGCCTTTTCGCACTAAAATAAATTGTATGAAGTTTATTCCTATCAGGTGTGCGAGAGTAAACATATGACTTAATCCTTATTATTATTCCTATCATTATTAATGAAGGTGATATTTTCACAATGAACAATAAAGTCAAGGAAAAACGTCACGGAAAAATGTCACATACTTGGCTAGAAATAAATTACAATGCTTCGATCCAGTCTGTTCACCACTCATATGTAGCACACAGGATTAATGAGCCAAAGGCAAATAAAGAAACTGGCACTAGAGCTTTTACTCACTGTGCACCCAATGATTATATAATAATCTTCCTGAAAATATAAAAGGATGTGAAAATAGAGTAGATTTCAAAAAGCAGATGAAAACTCATTTATTTAGTATGGGCTACGATTTACAAGGTAACATAATAATCAGTGACGAATATGGACTATAAGTCGGTTAGGTTTGATCTGGAGGGCCACCCTAGGGGCGAATGCTAACCTTGAACACACCAATAGTAAGACGTTAGCAAATAAGGAAAAAAGCCACAGGCTACGTTAAGTTCGGCTAGACTTTTTTACTGTGACTTTTTACCAGGATTCGAGCGGGATCCCTTTGTTAATACAAAGCTATACATGTATGCACAAAGTACGTATTCCCAATAGTGCTTATAGCATTAATTCCCTTAGTTACAATAATAGTAAGTGCATGAAATATCACTGGGTTATGAATATAATACAAGGTCCAGGGGATCTAGAACAGAATTTTGCAGAGTTTGAAGGAAGGTTTGGAAACCTAATAACTACAAAGAGTCGATAAGTGAATAATTTTTTCAGCCTAATCATATTGCAAGCCATATTTTATGGCACAGGGGCTTTAAAAAACATACAAATATAGCCTGTGATACATTTATCAAGAAAGTACAGACACTCCCCAACTTACGAACGAGTTAGGTTCCAAAAGTCCGTTTTTATGTAGAATTGTTCATAAATTGTGCCTAGGTAAGAAAAAGTGCTGTACAGTACATACATATTCAGTACTGTACAGTACTTAGGCTAAAGACACTTAACTACTACATAAAACATCGAGTATACAGTATTAATGAATTTTAAAACAGTAATACTAATGAGATAATACAGTAATACATACATTATTACACGGGTATATAATGGGTAGGTTTGTGTTCGCATCTTTGAATGTTCGTAACTTGGTTGTTCTTAAGTAGGGGAGCATCTGTACTGCTTTCTTATTTCAGGGTACCGATATAAAATTACTGCCATCTACTATATATACAAATTCTTCAGTGCCTTTTATAAAGGAGGAGGGTGCAGTCAAAGCACACACCCTTTATGCCAGACGACCCATTTAATCTATCTCTCATATCTCACCACCTTGGGGTTAAAAGGTCTCCACAATTCCCCCCCCCCCTAAGCACATTGCTTAAGATGGGGCACAGCTCATATATTGAGTGGCTCGACAGCCACAGCTGGTTTTACTTCACTGCTTAAGCTTATGGCACCCCCTTACACCTACCTGTCCCGGTCTGCAGTACTGAAGAGTAGGAAAATCCCTTTGGGACACATTATCCATTCTCAATCTCTCTCCACCCATTCCTATCTTTTGCACTCCTTACTCCCAGCTTCACTGAAATGCCATGTACATCTAAGGCTATTTGCACCTCATGTATCAATCTCATTCTTAAGTCTCCCTCTTGGCCTTATTCCAATTCTGCTCTCCACACCCTCTTCACAAGTCATTCCTCATTAATGACTTCCATATTCCAAAACCTACTTAGGCAATCTTTTCTAACTTAGTATACAGTATATGATTCTTTTTCCAAAACCTTCCATTCTCACACATTAATTTCAGTTCTGTCAAGCACTCTTTTTATTGCTCTTAAATGCCAACCATACATACACTGACAACAATTATCATATCACACTGCCATGAGACGATCCTTTATTCCCTTCATCAATAAAGATATATATATATATTTTATTATTCTTATAGAATTCTTTACTACTGTTAAATGGACTTCCTCCTATTCTGTACAGTCACAATGCACTCCATAATGCTTCTTCATTAACCCTGTCATACTCTTTCTCCAAGTTCATGAACATCCAAAAACGTACTTCTCACAACCTGTCTTACCATAAACCTACAAAGCCTCCTCCTCAATCATTCTCTCAGTTCCTCTCTAAATCATCTCAATCAATACTCGCACATAAACATACCAACCACAATCAGCAATCTTATTCCTCTAAAATAAAGACCTTCATACTTATTTTCTTCCATTAACATAGTGAGTATAAACATGCGCTTCTCCAGGCAGCTAGAACCCTCCTTCCCTGATGTGCACATTTAACAACCTCACCATCCATTTCACTAACGTTTCTCCACCTTTTGACAGGCATTTACATGACACCTCTCTAACCCTTGTGTCTAACTACTCTTCAATATTTTCAACACCACTTATGACTTACATAGCAATTGCTTTCACCAATCACCTACATTCTCTGAGCCTCTTTCACTCCCAAACTCATTGTCTACATATTATTCTTCAGTGTAAATACTTCTATAAATAAATATTCAGATCATCTCGCTCCTGCCTTACTCTTAGCCACTAGGATTTGCCTGTCTCCCCATTACATCCTCTCCTCACTACCACTTACTTTTTCACACACTTTTTCATTTTCTTCCAAAATCTCAGAATGATTCTTTCAAAATTCTGAGACAAAAATCTATCCCACCTCCCATCTGCTTTTCTCTCTTGTGTTTAACTAACCTACTCTTAACTCATTATGTCTCACATGCCCTATAGTCTCTTTGTAACCATATCTCATATACTGTACATGCTTCTCTTCTGCCACTGCTGCACTCACTTCATTCGATTAAGATTTAATTTTCTTTTGCTCCCACTCATTTCTCTCATACCACATACTACTACATACTTCAAAACTTCCCGTTTAAAGCACTCTCCTCAGCTTTCTTTCACTACATTCCAAATATTCCTCAGACTTGCCTAGTACTAAAATTCTTTCTCTATCTCTCTCACTTTATTCACTTTCAGCATCCCTTCCTCAATCTCTCTTCTCCTCTTTCTCCACCCTTCATCTGCTGTCAATTTCTTCTACCAGATAAAGGCGCAAGACATTTCACCATTCTCTCCCCAAAATACATTTACATCCAATATTATTCCACAAACCCCATTCACTACTACTATTTAATTAATGCACTATCAAGTAATCTAACCATTATCCACTCTGACTCATGTATACATACGAACTTATCTTTTTATATTGCATTAATAATATGAATCATTATTTCTTCATTCACTCATTCCAGACAAGCCATATTTAATAATTACACCATCCATTGCTTTAGTTCCTACTAAAGAATTCATAGCACACATCAGGAATGGATTCACGTTCATTCCAGACTTTTTTACAAACTCACTCATATAATTCGAAAACCAATCTCTCACTACCAGGATCTTACACACTGACACCTCAGATCCCTAGCTCAATATTAAACAAGTAATCCTTAATGACACTTCCTTCCACTCAACAACACACACATATCCTAAGTCACACACAGGGCCACTCATTCTCTTCCTCACCCTCTCGCTAACCAAGTCACTCTATCAACCACACTCCAAAACTGCACATCATCCTACTCTTTCAAGTTTATTTCGCTCAATGCTAACACATTCATCATTCATTTCACACCCGTTCTCTCAATCTCCTGTCCTTTCATCTCTCTTGTTCCAATACCATGCACATTCAGAGCCCCAATTACTACAGTTCTGGTTGGATTTTGCCCATTAGAACCCCAATAGTGAGAGGTGAATACGGAAAGGTGCATCCCCAGGTCCCTCACTTTGTTTCTATTAGAAACCAGAGTAAGACATATAAACAGTATCATGGAAGGTCACAAACAACAAACGTAACTTTCTAATGTGAAGAGTTATAACTTCTACCTTCCATTTTCATATCATTCGTCATAGTATTCATCACTATGAGAAGTAGCTATAAGATCAAGTAATAAAGTAAGCCTTTTCCATTCAATATACAATAAAACTGTTTAAGAACAAAGTACTGTACTCTCTACATACTTACGTAAGTTTTGATTTACAAAGTTGTCGGGTAACGCTTACACAAAGCAAATACAAAATAGTAAAAAGTGTTAAAAGAGCTGTCATATATGGCTTGCACAGGACTTTTACTCTGTAATCTCATTAACATCCTTCACAAGGTTAAAAATTCTTTATCAAGAGACTTACTTTTATTATCACAAATACTACAGTTGCAGTCCAGCATTACCAGAAAAAAGTTTTATGACCTTGAAGTTCACACTATAAACCATTAGCTAAGACAGCTCTCCAGTACCATATTCCCAGTAGGCCTATTATCAACTACAGTACTAAACTATATACACAGAGTAAATGCTGCTATTATAGTATGAGGTCTACTCAATTATCGTTTGTCTATTGTACCCTAACCTAACGAGGTTAGGTTAGGGTAAAACATGGTTACCAATAAAGAGGTAAACCGAATATTACAATAGCACAGAGTAATTTATATTTGGTTGAAGATTACGAAATTCAATGAAGAGTTGGTATGTGCTCTCAAGGCAAAGAGCATATGCTCTAAGAAACTTCTGAAGAATATAAGCAAATATTACTCAATAAAACAAATATAAATACTGTATTTCAATAAGTTAATAAATAATGTATATACAAAAAAAATAACCTACGAGGAAAGAATATGAGTGCCCATAAAGACTTATAAGAAAGGCAGCCTTTTCCCAATATTAAAGTCCAATGACTATAGCCTCATTTCACAGAGAACCATTATGTATTGTACAAAAAACTCTTCAATTTTCGATCTGAATTAAGAACCTATAAAACACTAGGAACACATTTGACGTCTCAGTCCAATAATTATAAAAACAATGGCTCAAGGACCTTTTCAGGGTCAGCATAATTACTAATTACACATAACTGCACCATGAAAGTTTTTGTAATGTAGCTTTTTTTTGCACCTTTACAAATCACAAAACGAGCCCACAAGCAATCTGGAAGTCGTTATTCCAAGTCAGCAAAATTTAAATGAAATGCGGATGGCATGGTTAACCTATTTACAATACTAAGACAGGGATTTGGAGAAAATTTGACATTTTGTGAATGCAAAATATAAACTATTTTCACAATAAAGACCTTTGAGCTACTACTCAGTTATTATTTGTACTAATGCTACAGCACATGCTGTTATTATTGATAATCCCAATATTGCTACGAATTCTACGACTAATCTGTCAATTATTATTTTGTAACAATGATAGTTTCTACATAAACATATACTTAATTCATTAAAAGAGATCTATCATAGGCAATAGTATAGTAACTTTTACTTTATACACAATATCCTCTCCCACATGACCTTGCAGGGAGGCCATTAAATAATAAAGAAAAGCAAAGGGCTTCATATTATCCCACCAGATCCTTTATGCCAATCTAAACTGCTATGCAGCAAAAAAATATATTTATATAGGAAGGGACTGCCATTGTCCAGCGCAGTGGTTAGAGCACTTTGCTCGGGAGGTGACAGCCCCGTGATCGAACTCAACGCAGGGCATCCAGCCTCAATTCCCAAGCTCCAACCTATTTCCAACCACTCTATAATGGGGATTAATAGTATCACATGAAACGTAGCTCCTTTATTCCTATTGGCCGTCTCTTGCAACAAGCTCTTTATATCCCTCACCCTAATATAATAATACCAAAATATAGTAATCCGACCAACTTAAATTCATACTACAATTAGCAATCAAAGCAATAAGGTTAGGTAAAGCAAGAACAGCAATAAAGGAAATAGCAGTAAGGCATCAACACCTTAGGGGTAATGCATAAATATTTTTATATTACAGAAAATCTGATATAATAAGTCTTTGAAAGATTCTATGCAAGACTGATAAATTATTGCAAAATAAACTACTGTATTCTGCCTCATTCCCTCTACTGCCATTAATTTGGAGAACAAAGAGTAGTAAATTATTATACAACTCTCATTTAATTCTTAGTTTCTGATTCTAATTTCTAGTTTGGTATTAGACCTCAACCCTGAGGTTTAATCCTTAATATCTTCCCTCCACTTAAAGTCTTTGAAGCATTAAGCCTAAGGTTGCCATCTACGGGATCAACGTTGGTTGAGCCGTGGTTGCTATTATATGCAGGTCTGTCATAATGATGTAATAATGCATCTATGATATGTTCAGGAGGGTATAAGCTCTGAATGACATCAACATTTGGTGGAGGGTTAGCAATCACTTCTCCATGGGGATGAGCATTTTCTATAGCCTGGACACTATTCTTATCAGGTCGAGCAGTTACAATTTGGGCATGAGGATGCGCCTGGATAACTAGGTTCACGTTTGGAGGTTTCTCTTGACTGGCTGGAAGGGAATTTGGGGTGGTTATATCACTGCCTGGAGGAAACATCAAAGTATCCTCCTTCATTGGAGATGTCCCATGAATATGGTTCACAAATAAGCCAACTGGTTTCTCATTGTCTGGCGTGTAATGCAAGTAATTCTCTTGAGTTGTTACTCCAAAACTTGAAACTCCACTACTGACAGACCCATTTTTAACAGATGATTGTACTAGTTCCACATATGGAGTTGCTGCCTGCGCAAAATGGATTTGAGACAGAATCTGTTGAATAATGGGTTTATGAACATCAGCAGTATTCGGTAATATGCCACTCTGTACCACATCGTCCTTTGTTGTAGTACTTCCACTCTGCTGTACAAACGAAGCATGAGGGAAATTTGCCAGTAGAAATTCATGTTTGGTTGGAGGTTTCTTATTCTGATCATATGGCAGAGAACTTTCTGTAATCTTTATCATGTCTGCAGTTATGTGCATTTGCTCAGTGGCCTCATCTGTGATAGGTTTTTGAAGGGCATTGACAGTGTGCTCATATAAAAGTTGACCGTACAGCTCGGCTTGCGCTACGCACGAGGGGACGTCCCCACCCAACACCAAACAAGCATGAAGAACAGGATAACTTGGAGCAACAGTTGGTTCTACAGGGTCTTCAGAAGAAGTGGAATTGCTTCCCGAGCTTCCATAAGGATCTATAGTAGTTATCCATGAAATGGGAACAGCACCTTCCATGGTTGGGGGACGTGGTTCTGGCAGTGGAAGTATGGATAACTCCGATGTTGCTACATTTTCATTACTCCTGTAAAAATAGAGAGGAATCTATAGAATGGAATTCAGATAACACAGGAAATACAGTTATTGTTTACATGAGCATCAATTCTATCAAATCTTCAGTTTCTCTCATGACACAGAAATCACTTGTGAACATACCCTTCCCAACGATCAGTGGAAACTCCTGATCTTGTCAAGATGAGTGATCCCCAAAACCCCATATAAAGTTCAATAACCCCAAAAATTAACTTGTAAAATGAATAGCCCCCAGAACACCTTTTAAAGATATTTAAGTTAGATTTGGTTAGGTTAGGAAATGTTACGTTACATAAGGTTAGCTTAAGCTAAAAAGTAAGCCTGAGACTAACTGTCTTTACAAGCTCCGAAATTTATAACAAAAACACGCAGTCCTGGTAAAAGCAAATGAAAAAAACTAAAACCAAAATAAATAAATTCAACACTCTAAATAGAAAATATTACAAAAAATTACATAAACAGAAAATTATATTTCAAAAAGATACATAATATTCTCAGCTAGCACAACATAAGTTTATCTTATATTGCTATTATAAGCATATTAATGGATTTAAAATGCGTGAAACATCTTTCATTGAATCAGACGTATGATGGTATAAGAATATGAATGAACGAGTTCAAAAGTGTACATAATTATGTATAATGTTGTGCATAAATATCTGTATAAACCTGCAGATTTTAACCTATGACATCAGAAAAGATATTTGTTGGAAAAAGATACAAAGTTACATCTTCTGCAATGCATGATTAAGCTAACTTAGCTAGTTCAACAGGCGAACATAAAAACGTAAATGTGAATATGTCAAAAAAACAAAAGAGACGGCAGAAATATATTCTGATACTGCCAAAACATTTAGATAAGACTGGTGCCAATCAGAAAACTCACAATGATCGGAAATAAAATCATGTTTATTTTGAACATACATATACATTCTAGAAATCATTACTTGAGAAGCAGCTCTTAATGTGAGTCCCCATCCTAGTGGTGGAGGATTTATGTAATGGCTTCAGCTTAATGTACATGATGCCTGTGTGGTTCGCCTTGCAAAAACTTTTTTCTTTTGTTTCAAAACTTATTTCATTTTTTTATTTATGTACTTGACTGATGCTGTTAAGCACAATAGATTTATTAAGACAAACTCTCTCCCTGTATAAGTATGTATGTATGTATGGTTAGTAGGTTAGCCAAGGCATCAGTCGCCAGCTGATATACTACAACTGAATTTAATACTGACTTAACTAGGACTGGCCTAGAGAGCTCCGGGTTGAGTCTTTCTGCAGGCACGGTTCTTTTCCTATACAGCACCTACATCTACACTGAATATTCTGGCATATTCGTTACACATCTCTTAATAATCCATTACATTTGATAAGTCACAGCACTTCCCATCCGTTCCTCTTTACTCTTTTTTTTTCCTCATTTTTACTATAATCATGGAAGGTTCACAGCTAATGGGCCCACTACCCAGCATAGAGGAGTGCTAGGAATCTATGGGGAATTTACTGATTCCACTATTGGTGTGAGGGTAGACACGCTTGGTGGTAGTAATGGTTCTGCCCTTAACCTTGCCCCTCCTGATAGGTTTGATTCTTTCACTCTTCACTTTTCTAACATTCGTGGTCTAAACTTCAATATTTCATTTGTGGAAGAGCACTTGGGTACATCCCTCCCTAAGCTCCTCCTTCTCTCTGAAACCCAGTTGTCTAGCCATGCTTCTCCTGACCAATTTAAAATCTCTCACTATAACCTGTATTCTCGTTTCCATTCCAAAGGTGGGGTATGTGCCTACTGCAACAGTAACACTCCTATTACAAGGCTCATGAACATTGAATCTCCCGACTTTGATGTTCTCTGGCTGAATATCTCTCTCTCAATTACCAGTACACAGTATTCCTTTGCTTCTGCAACTGCTCCCCTAACTCCACTGATTTTGTGGCATTCTTTAAATATCTGTCCTTTTGCAATGAGTTCTTGCTATCTTCTCACCCACATGCTGAAGTTCTCGGTATTGTGGACTTCTATGTATACCACGTTGAGTGGCTTAATTCTTCTCACCCTGATGTGGGAGGAAGTGAGGCCTTTGCTTTCTCTATTACTCACGATCTGAAGCAGATTATCAAACATCTTACTTGTGTTCCTAATCGCCATGGACATGCAGCTAGCACTTTTTACCTATTTCTTACTTTTAATTCTTCAAACTACTCATACTCTGTACTTTCCTCTCTTGGTAAATCTGACCACTATGTGATCTCAAAATCTTCCATTTTCGCACCCCCTCCACCACTTCCTCCTACCCAGCGCCACCTTTGGCACTCTGAGTGTACTCAACGTGATGATTTGAGTAACTTTCTCTCTGACTTCCCATGGGATGACTACTGCTTTTGGACCCACAACCCTGATCGGGTAGCCTTAACTTGCCGATATCATAATCTTAGGTATGGAGGCATTCATCCTCTGCTTTATGAAAACACTTTCTCTTCCTAATCCTTGATTTGACCGTGCCTGCTGCATGGCTATTCAGGCCAGGGATTGGCATACCAGTCAAACCAAACCTCTCCTACTAATTCAACTCAAAATGCTTTTGTTACAGCTAGGAAGCACTTTAATGCTCAGATTCGGTCTAAAGCTTCATTTTTAAGAGGGAAAGTTGCTGACCTTAACTCCTCCCCCACTGATAAATGTTTCTGGTCCTTAGCCAAAGACCTCTCCAAAAACTTCTGTAACTCAAGCTTTCCCCTTCTCATTTGTTCTGATGATTCTATAGCTTGCTCTCCCACTGACAAAGCCACTCTCTTTTGCGCTAATTTTTTTTTGCCAACTTTTCCGTAAACGATTCTAGCGAATCTGTCCCTCTTACTTTACCCCTCTCTAGCCCTATCCCCTCCCTTATTCCTTCATCAGACAAAGTCCATAAGGTTCTTTGCTCTCTAAAGATGGGCAATGCATCCAGACCCAAAGGTACCCCTGCAAGATTCCTTAAGAAGTTTGCAAATGAATGCACTCCCATGCTTTGCTGGCCTTTTTGCCTCATTCCCTCAAACAGTATCTATCCTTCATCTTGGAAGCATGCTCTAGTTCAACCTGTTCCTAAGAAGTGTGACAGCACTATTCCTTCAAACTGCCGACATATTGCCCTAACCTCTGTTATTGCTAAACTTTCAAAAACTTTGCTCAATTCTCACTCCTTAAAACATCTTGAATTTAACTAGCTAATTTCCGATCACCAGTACAGCTTCTGCAAGGCAAGATCCACTGTTGACCTCTTGTCCTATCTTACTCATGTGTGGTCATCTTCTCTGAGGAGCTATGGGGAATCCTTTGTCATCACCCTTGATATCTCTAAGGCTTTTGAGAGTCTGGCACAAGGCTCTGCTTGCCAAACACCCTGCTTAAGGCTTTACACCTTCTCTCTGTTCTCTGATTTCCAGTTTTCTTCCTGACTGTTTTATATCTGTGGTTGTTAACAGAGTAATATCTAGCTCATGCCCTGTTACCAGTAGTGTTCCACAGGACTCTGTTCTTTCACCTACTTTCTTCCCTCTCCTCATCAACAAACTTCTTCAGTCTCCATCCTCCTTTCATCTTCATACCTTTGCCGATGATTCTATCCTTCATTTTACCTCTGCCTTTTCTGCACAACCTTCATCTGCTAACCGCAATCAGTCTAGTATCCCTTCCTTCTACTCTCAATTCCAATTTGCAGAGGATATCTGAGTGGGGCACCAAAACTCTTGTTAAATTTAATGCCTCAAAGACACAGTTACTGGCTATCTCTTTAAGTTCTCCCCGTCCTGATAGCCCTATTGTCTTTGAAACAAACGAAATTTACCCTCTTAATTATATTAACATATTAGGAACTTCTTCTTATACTTATCTCCTTGATAGGATTGAATCTAAGGTAGTTAGGCTCATCATTGACACTTCTCTTACTTTTAATCTGGATTCTCTTTCTCTTCACTGTACGTATCACCCCTTTCTCATTTCTATCGTTACTACTTCCATCGCTGCTCTGACGAGTTGGCGAGTTGCATCCCTCGCCCACTACTGAGGCCAGGTAACACTCGCCAAGCAGCCTCCTCTCACAAGTACTGTGTGGAGATTTGTAGCTCATGGCTTTGTTGGAGCAGTGACTGCTTCTTCCCATCCACCTCCACACTCTGGAACTCTCTTACTCCTTCTGTCTTTCCTAATTCTTATAACATATCTTCCTTCAAAAACGGATCCATCACCATTTTAGGGCCTAACCCTGCCATATAAATACGTCCTCAGTACTTCGGCTATTCTTTCAGCCTTCTACTATTCCTGCGTCTTAATGTTTTCTTCGTGCCCGGGGCTGATGAAGTCAATTTTCTTGCCTGTCTCAGTTTCACACGCATAATATATATATATATATATATATATATATATTATATATATATATATATATATATATATATATATATATATATATATATATATATATATATATATATATGCACACACACTCACAATATATATATATATATATATATATATATATATATATATATATATATATATATATATATATATATATATATATATATATATGCACACACACTCACACTATATATATATATATATATATATATATATATATATATATATATATATATATATATATATATATATATATATATATATATATATATTATATATATATATATATATATATATATATATATATATATATATATATATATATAATCCTTCATTCATAGGGAGGCAGTAGTGAAAGTGTGGGAAACATCATATCTACGAAGAGTTTAAAAACAATGTTGTTGTTCCACATGGTTACTCAAAAGTATGACAAGATCTGTCAATGGGAAGAAAACTTAACGACACGCTGGGGGGGGGGAATGAATGATTGCACCCAACCTAAAATTGTGTTTGAAAATATAAACACATTCATACTTATATACACACATACATATGTAATATATATATATATATATATATATATATATATATATATATATATATATATATATATATATATATATATATATATATATATATATATATATATACTATTATTTATTTATTAAAATTGTGTTTGAGAGAGAGTTAATATTTGCCATTGTTGTAGCCAAAGCTCGTGGGAAAAAAAAGTTTTTAGTGCCATGCTCACTCTGGCTACTGAACAAATAAGGGTTACCTACCACACAGTGGCATTATTCTGCTCTAATCCTGCTATTTTTCTAGTCTTCTTTTCTTTGACTATTTTTTTCACTACACTCCTTACTGCTTTATTATTTTCTTATTTCTGCATTGTCCTTAAGCTGATACTTTGTCTTTTTTTCATTGTTTTCTTGGTGCTCAGGCTCGATGGGGGCAATTTCCTTTGCCTGTCCCGGTGTAACACTCACAAAGAAATATTTGTCTCGTTTCCTTCAAATTAAACTGTCTTTCATATTCTTCAGAATTGTCGTCTATGTTAAATTGAACATTTTAAGCGGTTATTTAAAAGACTTTTTGAAATAATTCTGATAAAGTAAGTGATAGACTTTTTATGTGTTTTTCATATTCTCTCTCTCTCTCTCTCTCTCTCTCTCTCTCTCTCTCTCTCTCTCTCTCTCTCTCTCTCTCTCTCTCTCTCTCTCTTATTTCTCATTCCTGCATGTAAGATTTCTCCACCTACTTAATTCCTACTTTCGTATGGGAAATATAGAATGCTAATGTTATCATATTTTGTTTGCCAGTAAATCATGTGCGCACTACAAAACACACATCTTTAGATTGCAAAAATATTATTCTGTTATGTAAAAACTTATAACCAAAACATCAAGTTTCTCTCGATTTTTTTTTTTTTTGAGAAACTGCAAAGTTAGTATAAACGTATTACATAACAGTTGATTCCTGATTTATGTCAATAATAATGATGGTGATAATAATAATAATAATAATAATAATAATAATAATAATAATAATAATAATAATAATTATAATAGAAGCAACTTACTCAGATTCAAAAGTGGAGTTGGATATGTTGGCCAGAATACTCCAGACCGTCCCATTCAAAAACAAATCTGTGACCTCCGAGACAGAAGTGCCCGTAGGTGATACAGGTCGAATGGAGATGACTGCTGGTGTAATAGTCCCATTTACAAACGGTATTAAAGGCTCCTCCTCACTCCCTGTTTCTGCATTTCCGCCCAAAATATCGTTTTCGCTGCCTGGGTCCAAATCTGAAAGCAAAGAATCTTATTAAGTTTCAGATTTGTTCTAAGACTGCTTCAGTAGACTAGGGGTAAAATAACTTAGAATCTATCGCTGGAAGCAAAAGAGTTTTAAGGCAATTATTTGGCTTTATGAATTGCTTCACAAGTAGCTAGGGGTAAATGACCTATCATGATCTGTCCCTGAAAGCACATACACATTACTATATTGCGTAGGCTTCAAGATTTCTCCAGGAGTGGCTAGGGGGTAAAAGTCTATATGAAGATCTATCGCTGAAAGCACATGATTGCTTGGTTCAGTATTTGTCTCAAAAGTGGCCGAGAGTAGGAATAGATATTAAGGTATATTCTGAGAGTAGAAATGCCTTATAAGAGTATTCTGAGAGTGGAAAAGCCTTATAAGTTTCTGTGTTGATTTCAGGATTTGCTTCATAATTGGCATAGGGTAGAAGTAACTGTTAGAATATAGCGATAAATGCACCTTGAGCCTAAGTTATTGCTCTGGTTTGTGGAGTTGCTTAGAAGTAGTTGAGAGCAAACATTGTACTCAGGCTCTATTGCTTAAAGGACAAAAACCTCTAAATGTACTGCTGTGCTTACAGGATTAGCTTTATGAGTAGCTGGGGGAAAAACAGCTAATTTATGAGTAGCTGGGGGAAAAGCAGCTAACTGGATCTATGGCTGAAAGCACATACAGCATCTTATAAGTTCCTGCTTTGATTTAAAAAAAAGTTCTGAAGGGGTGAGAGGTTAAAGTAGCTATCAGGGTCTAGCGATGAAAACACAGAAACCTTATTAAGTGAATTCTTTGGTTTCAGATGTGTCTATGGGTACACATAGTTATCAAGATCTATCACTGAAAACACAAGCGCCATATAAGTTACTGATGTGGTTTCAAGATTTGCTTCAAAAGTGGGTAGGGTTAAAACTAGCTACCAGAACATATAGCTCAAAGTACTGAAGCCTTCTAAGTTCCTGCTTTGAATTCAGGTTGCTACAGTAGAGGCTAAGCTGCAGGTTTTTTCAAACGGTGCACCTGGGTGCACACTGAAAGTAAACCTTAAGCCACTATATATATATATATATATATATATATAATATATATATATATATATATATATATATATATATTTTTTTTTTTTTTTTTTTTTTTCCCCTTACTTTTTTTTTTTTTTTTAATAATGCATATATACGTACTTGGAAGAATATTTTCGATGGGAGTGTCCCCGGAGACACTAGCTCCAAATACTCCGACGGATCCTGAAGAGCCTCCTGAGGACGACGACGATGACGACGACGACGAAGATCCTCCTCCACCACCGCCGCCACCAGGATTAATAATGATGCCAGGGTTAAAGAGGACGCCAGAGAGTGTCGAGTATGCAAACCAGCCCTATAATTGTTATAGTGCCAGTTCAAAGATAGTAATAACAGTAATAATAGTAGTAATAGTATTAGTAGTAGTAGCAGTAGTAGTAATAGTAACAAAAACAGCATTAGTAGTAGTTGTAGAAGTAAAAGTAATTATTATTATTATTATTATTATTATTGTCAGTAATAGTAGTAGTAGTAGTAGTAGTAGTAATAAAATAATAATAATAATAATAATAATAATAATAATAATAATAATAATAATAATAATAATAATAATAATAATAATAACAATAATAATAATAATAATAATTAAGAAGTTAAATGAAATTATCACAATAGTATCAATATATGACATTTTCTAGTCAAGTACAGTACTAGACTTCTAAGAATGCTGACTTCATTCACAGGTGTGCATATTTCAAACTGCACACCCCCGTTGATGAATACGGTAGTCTCCAAAAGTCATAGGATGTAGTGAATTTTTAATGTCGTATAACGGTATTTTTTTTTTCGCTTTGCGATAGTTTTTTCAAATTCAACAACAACAACAACAACAACAATAATAATAATAATAATAATAATAATAATAATAATAATAATAATGATAATAATAATATTTTCCATGCGCCTTGGGTGTATATAGTAATAATACTACTACTACTACTAATAATACTACTACTACTACTACTTATAATAATAATAATACTAATAATAAATAGCATACCACATCAAGCGACGACTGTATAAATGTATACTCACACATAGCTCACATATTATTCACAAGATTATTCCCATCCTGGTTTACGGTCAAGTAGTTTATTAGTTTACAATATATATATATATATATATATATATATATATATATATATATATATATATATATATATATTATATATATATATATATGGATGCACGACCTTGGAGTCCATGAGAACCTTTCTTTGAGAGAGAGAGAGAGAGAGAGAGAGAGAGAGAGAGAGAGAGAGAGAGAGAGAGAGAGAGAGAGAGAGAGAGAGAGAGAGAGAGAGAGAGAGAGAGAGAGAGAGAGAGAGAGAGAGAGAGAGAGACGCGATGGGATCGAATCCGCGTTAGTAGAGAATATTATCTAAGCCATTTGGAATTTTGCTAGTCTTTCAATGAATTACGTATAACAAAAACAGCAACAATAAAAATAACATAAGCACTATACAATGAAAAAATCTCTCTCTCTCTCTCTTCCTGTCGATGTCTAATACTTTAGAGGAAGATCTAATTCATTGAGACCAATATATTCCTAATTATCACTGGCAAGATTGACTTAGGCTGAGGACGAAAGGTAGCATAGAAGTAATCTCTTTTTAAAGAAAAAGAAGAGGAGGGAGTAGTAGTAGTAGTAGTATTGGTAGTACTACTAGTAGTAGTAATAGTAGTAGTTGTAACTAATGAAGTACGCTGTCTTTGTTTTATGGTCAAAGAGCTTAATAACCTAATTAAGATGAGATGATGATGAAGTGATACTATAATTTCTTTTAATTTGTAGTAGCAGCAGCAGCAGCAGTAGTAGTAGTAGTAGTAGTAGTAGTAGTAGTAGTAGTAGTAGTAGTAGTAGCAGTGGCAATAGTAGTAAAACTTTTCAGTAGTGGTGGTAGTAGGTGGAAAAGAAGAAATGGAAGGAGGTAGAGAATGAGTAGGAGGAAGAGGGGAAGAAGGAGGAGGCAAAAAAGATGACGAGAAAAATGAAGACTGCCCCATTAAATACTCTCATCTTGTCCAAAAGATGCTCTTTGACTAAACAAAAGATGCATGACTTCCCTGGGAAATCTCTGAAATTAGGTAAAACATCTGCTTATGTAAATACTAATCTCACATACATTTAATGGGTTCCCGTAGTTTCCCATATATGAGATCTAATCTCTGATGACTTGCTAAAAAAAATATCTCAAATATGCGTAATAGTGTACATTAATTATTATGTCGCCATGTGTCAGTGCATGTAATATATATGACTAGTGCAGAGACCCGTGATAAAAAGTAATTATATAACATTACTGTTATATTAAATGTTAAATCATGCTTTATTTATGTGTAATAAGATCCACTTCGAGGAAAACGAACTCAAAAAAAGGCAATACAAAAAGGCATTCTATGGTATTTCATTTTTGCCAGTCCACGTGTCACAATATTAAAAAAAAAAAAACTTTTAAGAAGCAATATAATGGTCCTTCTATGGCAGGAAACATGACAAATATAAGCAAAAGAACTTATATCAAAAGCAAGTAAGAAAACTACTTAAAATAACAGCATAATCAACTGTATTTTTTTTTACGTATTATGTCACTATTAGCCCCCATTTGGGGGTGGACACAGACGGACTCAAGCTGTGGAATTAAGGCAGGATGCCCCGTCGTGGACTGGAATGCAGGTCCATCACCTCTCGAGTCGAGCATTCTGCTGCTACGCTACGGCGGCCACCAATCAAATGTAATTCAATTGTTCCGGTTTTACGTCATGGATTCCCTTTTCAACCAAGGGCTGGGACGGTTGCCTTCTTGCGAAGGACTTGTTTTGGTAGATGTAATCCTTACCCTGAGTGCATGCCCTTGCTAACCTCAGACCGTGACGGGGCGCGAACCCTCGACCTGACGCCTGAGTCGCGGACGCTACCGTTTGAGCCACGGTGACTACAATCAAATGTAATTCAATAATGAAATTAATTGACGAATGCCTCCGAATATTTCAAAGCACTTGATATGTTTGATAAGTAGTCGCCGTGGCTCAGTCGGTAGCGTCTCCGACTCTGAGGCGTCAGGTCGAGGGTTCGCGCCCCGTCACGGTCTGAGGTTAGCAAAGGCATGCACTCAGCGTAAGGATTACATCTGCCAAAACAAGTCCTTCGCAAGAAGGCAACCGTCCTAGCCCTTGGTTGATAAGGGAGTCCGTGACGTAAAACCGGAACTTGATATGTTTGATACGTTATCACTAAACTGAACAAGTAACTGCACAAGCAAGAACTTGCGTTGCTAATATTGGAAACTTTATATCTGCGCAGAGTATGATATTTGTAGCTTTTTTCAAATAGACGCCAATCCTATATTTTATACTGAAGGCAACACACATTACAAAGGAGATGTCCCACAAAGAACAGGAAAATATATTTTACTCCTTAGACCATTTTATACTTGATGTACTAACACGGAATTGTATAAAATTACGCAATCCTTATCTATCTAATTTATCTATATAATAATCACGAGGTTAAGGCCCGATTTCTTAAACAGTGTAAACCTAGGATGCCATATTATTAGTTAGCTAGACACACAAATGAATTTCATAAACGCATCTGACGCGGTTCTGTGTATGGCTAGCATCCCGTACGGGATCCTAGCTATACTCAGAACCGCGTCAGATGCGTTTATGAAATCCATTTGTGTGTGTCTAGCTAACTAACGATATGGTATCCTAGGTTTACACTGTTTAAGAAAGCAGACCAAAGTCCATCCTTTATTTTTTCTTATCTAAAGGAAAGCACAACATTACAAGTTTCCCTTGATATATTCCTATAAGCAACGAGGAAACCACCGCGAGCTGCGGCCGTCGGGGATCACGAAGGATATCTCAAAAAGGGTGGTGGTGGGCGAATTTTAGCAGTCTATATCCCCAAGGAACTAAGATGAATGATCGAGGTATATAAGATATTAGTGAATGTGTACGCTTTGGCTAGACCAAGCCTTTTACAAAGGGAATAGTGGCCATTGTATATGCATGTATGTACTAGGAAATCGTCCAAAAAGGGGAAAAAGTTGCAAGTATTAGTGAAACTAGCAAGAAATGCATGTTAAAATAGAGGAATGAAATGACTGGGAGATGCCGTTTTTAAAACGGTAAAGATAGGTTTACAAAATATAAAACTCTTCCTGGTGCCAGCCATATGGGTTGTCGCCAAAATGGGTTTAAGCCCAAACAGCCGGCGCCAAAATGGCAGCGCCAAAACGTATCAAGCTCCCGAAATACACCTCTTCACACTATTTTTACGCTAGTCCAGTTGCTTTACTATGGCCTACGGCGTGAGATTTATGCGTTCAACT